>JALIZH010023233.1:0-23376 GCA_030522465.1 Rhipicephalus appendiculatus | reverse complement strand
TCTATGAGGCTTTTGGCAGTCCTGTAACAAAAAGACACCCTTTTTACTCGCTCTTTTTTTTTTTTAAGAAGGAAAATCTACGTACAAGGGTGTTTTTGGATTTTACACCCATCCGAAATGCCGCCGCAGTGGTTGGCTATCAAACCTGGGTCCTCAGGCTCGGCAGCGCAACACCATAGCCTGCTAAAACCACCACAACTGGGGAATGGAGTGACACGACACCAACCTGTCGTAGTCCATGATGGTGTTGAGCCGGTGTGCAATGGTGAGGATGGTGGAGCCGGCAAACTCGCGCCGGATCGTCTGCTGGATGAGCGAGTCCGTCTCCATGTCAACGGCTGCCGTCGCCTCGTCCAGCACGAGCACCTTGGACTTTCGCAGCAGTGCCCGCGCCAGACACAGCAACTGACGCTGGCCCACACTGCGCAATTTCGAAAACACTTTGAGCGAGTGACGTGGGTGTGCCGGTAAAGCTATACACACGCATAAACACACGTATTCACATGCATAAAGCACACTCAGAAATTTCTTCTTCTGGAAAGGAAAGCAAGGTGACGGAACTGAACCAGGTACATGGCACGAATGTCACAACTGCTGTATTTTTTCAACTCCAGTAAACATGGCTCTTGGTGCTGTACTGTGTTTGGCTAACAGACAGACAAATGATGACCGAACACCCGACTTTAATGCTTCGCATTTAAAACTGCAGCACTAGACAGATTGTTGAAACAGAGCAAGAACTGACCTGAGGTTCTCGCCGCCCTCCTGCACCTCATGTTCGAGTCCGCGGTCGAGGCCCGAGATGAAGTTCTTCAGGTGCGACAGCTCCAGGGCTGCCCAGATGTCCTCGTCGCTCTTGGACTTGAACGGGTCCAAATTGGTGCGCACGGTGCCGGAGAACAACACCGGATCCTGTCGCAGCAACAAAGAAGACATCCCGCAGAAATGTAGTAGTTCTTTACTATTAAACCATGCTTCTACGTAGAGTAATCTTTTATTTGAAATACACGTTACAGACGAAACACATTCGTATCACACAAAGTGTATAAGGTGGCAATAAATGAGTTTGTAAAAATCTGTCTAAGGCATTCCGAAGACATTCCAGCATAGATGATCCAGTTCATATGAAAAGCTAGCAAGTCTAGGAGAACTTGAAGGACATGGAATGATGAGAGATGGTTGAACAGGGAAATGTCAATAGAGCCAAAATTTCGACATTGTCTTCATCAGGGCAGCAACCTTGGGCTATTGCCGCAACGACATGTCCAATTGTTGAAATGTTCCCTGCCACGACATTACCAGCTGAATGATTTTTCAGCACTCCCAAGCCTCCATCCTCCCCTGGACTTCAGCTTCGAAGGACTTTGGAAAGATTATTCGGTCCACGTGGCAAACCGGTGAGTCTTGACAAGATAGACTGGTCTGAGACATGGAAACTGATTAGGATAAATGCTCAACGCTAATCTGGCTCTCTGGTTCAATTTATGAACAGATCAATGCATGAATGACCCGGGCTGGTCAGAAGCGGTAATGATGTAGATGTAGTGACCAGCAAGGCAGATGATGCTTTTATCTTAGAGAGATCTCCGGTGCAAATACTTGAGAGCATACATTATCACCTTCACAGCCGGTCACCCCATACGACGATCGTGACTGGCACCCGCTACTCACCCTGTGTTAGTTTAGACGTGAGGCGGGCATCCATTGTCACATGTCATCCCCTTTCCTGAACCTAACCACTTTTTAAACCGAAAAGACATCCTTAATCACCATAATCGACCCTAATCGACAAACACCTCCTAATCGAGACTACTCGCCATTAACGAGAATAACCATGAAGTGTTCTTGCCTGTGGTATGATGGTCAGCTTGGAGCGGAGGTCATGCAGGCCGATCTTGGTGACGTCGACGCCGTCGATCAGGATGGTGCCCTGGGCAGGCTCGATGATGCGGAAGAGGGACAGCATCAGCGAACTCTTGCCCGCACCAGTACGGCCCACAATGCCAACCTAGAGTGGAGGGCGGGTGACAGGAAGATGCTTTGTTTTAATAACTTTTGAGGTGGCTGAGTCAAATGGCACTACCCCGTTCTTAGCACGCGGGGAATACTGCCGGCAAACATGCCTCTTGCTGAATGTCAACCTTAGGTCTAAAAATTGTAGTGTTCTGAAGTGGAAGTTCGTGCATCAAACAAAGCCCTTTTTTATGCTGTACAAAAAACATTAGAATATTAATGACAATTAATATTAAATTAATATGACTTAGAGACAACATAGACTACTGCACCCTTTGGAGATTAGGTTTCTTGAGCACCGGTTGCCCTGTTAGCTAGGTGTGTGGCTTTAGGCGCATGCAGTGTATTTTTCAGTATATATTCTTTGTGTCGAGACACAAATAAATGTACTTTGAAGTGACGCCCATGTCGTCGTCCTCGTCTTCCCTTTTTGCGTGCGTGTTTTTTAGCGACAAACTATGCCTTCAGTATCTCACCAACTAAGCCAAGAACAAAGTTCTTCTCTGTACATGACGTGTGGGAAAAATAAATTGAAAAATGTTTGAAATGGACAGCCACCTTCTCGCCAGGAGCGACGGAGACCGTGATGTCCTTGATGATGAGGTCCAGGCCCTCACGGTAGCGTGTCGCGTAATCCCGGAACTGAACTTCCCCATCCTTGGGCCACTGAGGGGAGGGCTTTATGACCTGGAATTTCCCACGCCGCCTGCAAAACAACAATGAATGGGTTCAAGTTAGTTGGTACTCCATAGTCAACCAGCATTACACATGAATTTTCAACCAAAAAAAATGATACAGACACTGACAGGTGCTAAACTAATACGAGCACAAACATGGACTGGTGCTAAACAAATACGGACACAAACATGGACGGATGCTAAACTCGTATGGACACAGACACGGACAAAAGCTAAACTAATGCAGACACAGACACGGACAGATGCTATCCTGGTCGGACACAAACATGAACAGTAACTTAATTGATACGGACACAAACATGGACTGACACTAAACTATATGGACACAATCATAAACAGATGCTCAACTATCATGGACACAAACACGAACATATGCTAAACTAATATGGACACAAACACGGACAGATGCTAAACTAATGTGGACACAAATATGGACAGATGCTGAATATGGACGCAAACACGGACAGATGCTAAACTGGTACGGACACAAACATGAACTGGTGCTAAACAAATACGGACACAAACATGGACGGATGCTAAACTCGTATGGACACAGACACGGACAAATGCTAAACTAATGCAGACACAGACACGGACAGATGCTATCCTGGTCGGACACAAACATGAACAGTAACTTAATTGATACGGACACAATCACAAACAGATGCTCAACTATCATGGACAGAAACACAAACAAATGCTAAACTAATATGGACACAAACACGGACAGATGCTAAACTAATGTGGACACAAATATGGACAGATGCTGAATATGGACGCAAACACGGACAGATGCTAAAATGGTACGGACACAAACATGGACAGTAACCAAATTGATACTGACACAAACACGGACAGATGCTAAACTAATATCGACAAAAACAGACTGACACTAAATAATACAGACACTCGGAGAGATGCTAATCAAATAAGGACACAAACATGGAAAGATGCTAAACTAATATACCGTAAAATCTCCAGCAAGACCCCCCCCCTTCCAGCTCACTGTGAAAGATAATCGGACAAGATTTGGAGGGGAGGCCCTTGCTTAGTCGCAAACCAAAATTCAAGATGGTGGCGGAACAGCCTCTAAGAAGAGTTGTGCTTCTAACGAAATGCTTTATTGAATATGTATGCATTTGCTGTTTCTACTCAAGCGGGGGAATCCTCATGCGAAATTTTACGTGTTACGGAAAGGGAGGAAAGATGTTCTTCAAATGCTATGACAAATTGTGACAACGCAATGCAAGCCCGAGGCATGACACTGTAAAAGTAATAAGAAATCATGCACATATCTAAAGACTCTCAGCACTTGGGTTTATAGGAGCCGCCGCTGCTGGATTCTGTAGTGGAAAACAAGTTGACAAAAAATCGCGGGAGGAGAGGGAGGGCTTGCTCGATCATTGGCGCATATTTCAAATCTCCCGAAAAGGGGAAGCAGGCTCAGGTAGGGATGCTTGCTTGGGGAGTTTACAGCAGACATAAACAGAACAGGCACTAGACTAATACGGACACAAACTGGACAGATGCTAAATGTGGACACGGTAGTGACCGTCTGCATCTCTATTGTACTTTGCTGAAAATGTTTTGCACTTAACGCTAGTGTAATGTGCAAACAGTTGCGAGCAATGTCATTCAGTGCTCTCTAGGAAAAATTGTCGGGTTTAAGAAGACAAAAAAAAAGTTGCAAATGCCACATTGTAACACACCTCAGTGGGTGACCGGGTGTACTCCATGATCCGCTCGACAGCCACAATGTTGGTCTCGAACTCGCAGCTCATGCGCACCATCCAGTTCATGGTGGCCGTGATCTGCGTGAGCGAAACGCACCATGACATCAGACAACCTGTTCAGATGTAAGCTCACACATAGAGCAGAGACATTTTTTGGCCACAAGGAAATGTTCTTCCTCTAGGTTTGTGTAAATATCTGAAACATTCATTTCCTGCAGAGTTAACACAAATGAACTCATTAACTAACCGATTTATTAAATACTGCAGATTTATTTTTAAGGCTCCGGCAGGTGGTGGATCAAGAAGGCGAGTGCTGCAACAAATTTAAAATATCAAAGAAAACAGGAGTTGCGTGTGCCAGCAGAAGTGATTAAGAATCATTGAATATGAAATGCACAATTTAGAGTGCTCACAAAATGAAATGTGACAATTTAGCATGTATGACAGTTTCCACCACGTCTTCACTTTATGTCACATAAGTGTAATTTCAACTCGAACACCTACATCAGAGTCAACATCACCTCTAGAGGCCAGATTCATAGAGATATGACACGCGTATCTTGAGCAATTACATGTGCCAGCTATACTAAATGTTTTGATGTATTTCAATCCGTGAGCCCTGTACAAGGTGCAATATAAAAAAAATAAGGTAAATATGAAATGTGGGGGGTATTCAGGGAACCTCTTGCATATTAATAACATCTGCCACAATAGTTTAATCAAATTCCGTATAGATGTGAGAAGCCTAGGCGGGGTATTATGATTCAGAATTTGAATCCCTGGAAAGGCGGAGAAGTGACTGGAAATTGCTGTACAATGCAATCAATAGGCAATGCAAAACAAAGCATACCTGGATGCCCTATAAGGAAAGTTGGGTGTGGCACAAAAAGTAGTTTAGCGACTTTTACTGGCCTTAACCAAATGCAAAGATAAGAGAGAACTCACCGAGAGTGCATAGGAGAGCGACAGGCCCACGGTGCCACCATCCAAGTGATCGCTGCCAAAGACGGCAAACAGGGCCGCGAACAAGACGATCAGGTTGCCGCAGAACTCCAGACGCACAGCCAGCCACCTGGGGAGAGTGAACAAAAAAACAAGAGAAAGTAAGACACAAGCTCAGACAGCGGTCCTTGGCGAAGCGCATGCTTTTAAAAACTTATACAGTAGAAACCTAATTACGTATACGACTTTCAGTGGGACCACGCAAAACCGTCGTATAATCGAAAAACTAAGAATATAGGCTGTGACACTCAGCCTTGCCCAAAAAAGATGGGTATAGACCTCCGAATAAGCCCACGGCACGATGCTTCTCCAAGGAAGGTAGATTAAATTACTCGTGCCAATGGCAGCATTACTTATTTGAAGGAGGTGCGAGCGAATCTTTATTCTCAACTTAAAAAAATCGAATCCAACACGCATCTTTCTCCCGATAAATTGAGTTCGAAAATTGCCTGCGCATGAAAACTAAACCGAAACCGCGTTGCCAACAGCCTCCAGTCAGAAGAGTCAGACACAGTGTCATCGCCGTCACATAATGGCGACGGGCCACGAGTTTGTGTAGAATGACTTTGTGCGTGACTGAGCTGTGTGCGTTGTAATTTGTTGCCTTGTGAAGTGCAACTAGGTGATGTACCACTGCTATAACGAACGTTGACGTCAAGTGAAAGTTATTTTGCACGGTGAAAATATCTGCGTTGCGCCCTTTTGCAAGCTCAAGCCTGTGATTGCGAGTGCCACAAAGGCAGGGGATCAGCTGTACGTCGACCAGGAAAAGTTTCCACGGACCGAAAACATGAAAATATCAGGACCTTAGAGATGAGCTTTTTGGTCAGCTGAAGCTACTCTGTGTGGATAGAGCTTGTCTAGGTAACAACCCTGGATACGCATGCGATCAAGGCGTATGCAGAAGCACATGAACTTCCAGGAGAATAAATTTTCCATTCTAAGAAGACATCTTGTCTCACTTTCTACTTTTCTAATCGTCAACATAGGGGAACGAAAGTTCATATATTGCACTCGTGAATATTTGGTCGCTGTTCAATTTGAGTAAAGGTGTTTTTTTTTTTTTTTCAGACGGAATCGAAAAGTCATCGTAAGATGCGAGGTCGGCGTAAAACTGAGTCATATAACCAAGGTTTTTAAATACATTATTTATATGGGTATTTTGCTGGGACCAAATCGATCCGTTCTGAAATGCGGGTCGTCGCAAAACTGGGGGACGTATAATCGAAGTTCCATTGTACGCCATGGTTATACCCAAATGCAAAGAGAGGTGATCATGCTAGCTATCCATGACAATCATGTATGCGATAATCATGATAATCATAACCATCGTACTTTGCTTTAAAGTTGAACATGATTTTCATGTCACATGGTGACTGAGAATCGGGTGTGGGCACAAGTAAGGTCGAGTTCCACACAGCAACGTCTTATGTTACAAAGCAAAAAGTGGTAGCTGTTGCCAACTGTCCATGATAACCAGAACAGCATAGATAAACACTATGCTAGGAAACAGCATAGATGAGCACTGTGCTAGAAAAATTTCAAGTGTAACGGTGACTGTTTCAGAAGTGCTTTAGAATGCATGGCTCACACATACTACCCAGATACGGTAGACTAACAATGATACAAAAACAGATGTTTCACACTCCTGGTTGAACAATATTCCAATTTTCAGTAGGCCAGCTATGTTTTCGATGTATTTAATAGCGCTTTCATTTAAACTGCACCACATTGTTAACACACACATTTTGCTTGGCCATACCGGATATATCAGTTGCTTTGTCCTCCCAGCCGAACATTTATGTTAAGATATTTTTAAAACAAGCATAAATAAAACAAATTGCCTGCCTGAACTCGTCAAAAGTGGTAGAAACAATGAGCGGAAAATTTAAACAACAAAAGAAACAAGACGGTAGGAATGCACACGATCGTCTGTCATCTCTGCGTTTTTTAGATATCTTGCCAGAGTCATATCTACACTTGCATCCGATAATGCAAACAGAATTCTGGGGGTCTCCTTAAGTTTGAAATTTTCGAGTCTACAACACGAGGAAATGCAGTGCTCAGCTGAGAAGTTGACGATAGAAAATCCCGAAAAAAAAAGCGCTTGCCTGTTGGAGATGGTGGACGGGTAGTAGCACATCTGGTTGTGGTCGACACGCTGGTTGGACTCCTGCACGAAGCGCTCCCGGGCACCGTAGGCACGGATCGTACTCACGCCCGACAAGGGTCTCCGAGAAGTGGGTGTAGATGGGCGACCGGGTCACCGACTCGAGCCGCTTCAGCTGCCGCGACGTGGCCACGTAGAATGCCTGGCAACAGCCAAGGACGATAACGGTGCGAGAACAGTTGCATGTTAATCAATGCAACAGCCATGTATTAACTGATTAAACAAATTCTGTATGTCTACATTGAGAGCTTGATATCCAAGGCTTTAGAGATTGAATTTGTATACTCTAAATGATGCATGCAAAGGGGCAGTAGTCAAGGTCGTAGTTGCTTGGCAACGACGAGACATGGTGCATGGATTTCTATGCTAGCGGCACGTGTGCACATGTGCAAAGTGTCATTCTAATGTACTTTGTTGCGTGCACTATGCCTAAGCCTACACAGGTGGACACATCTCACATTCGGCTTCACCATAGAGTAAGTGCTTGACGGTGGAAGCATCATAGTAACGTGATCAAGTAGTGCAACGGTGGCACATTTAGAACGCTAGCGACATCTGATGGCATAGTTTGACGTGCATGCATGCAGCTCACTAGAAGGCATTCATTCTTCTGCACACAACTCTTGCATCTTCTAATGTTTGGTTTCCCCACATACAATGTTGCAAGCCAGTGTCAGTGTTATGCAAATGATGTGGAATGGCACAAAGCATTCCAATGCTCGCATACCCAATGACATTGAAAGACATGCAGTCCATGTAGCACCACAATGCCCTGTTGAAGGTTCACTAAGCTTAAAGCTTGACATGCAACTTCATTCTGAGGAATAGCCTTGGTGGCACATGAACAACTACTTGGCTATGCTGCGCTTCATAAAGAAAAAAGATAAAGCAAGTGATGCTCACCTGTATGAGGTAGTAGAGAACAAACACAGGAACCGCAACGGCCAGGAAGATGGGCGTTGTCATGGTGATGATGATCAGCGTGGAGACCACTTGCAGGAAGCACATGAGCCACGACCGCACTGTCATCGGGATTGCCAGGTCCATTGTGTCCACATCCTATGCAATGGATGTGTGGTTGTCAGAGTGCAGTATTTCACACACAGTCCAACCTCCTCAAAGTTAATTTGCATAGCACATTAGAATACCTTCATTACATAAAATACTTGTTATTAGCATACGACCATTACACACTGGTATTGTTGAGAAATGTTTATGTCCAGTAACGAGGTTTCATGCAGCGAGGTTTGATGCACCAGTACCAAGTTTTAGCAGCGATTCACATCAACACTTTTGCAGCAACAGCATCCACTAAGTGCGTAACTGTTTATAGGTTAAAATGAATTTCATGTCCTATGAAAGCCAGAGACTTTACATACCAAGCTTCTGGAAATTTTATTGAGTTAACGTGGCCGAAATACGAAAACATTTGAAAGCTGTGATCTCATGCATCCAGGTGCTGATGTGAAACTTCAATTTTCTTTTCGAATAATAAAGACATGACCACAAAATCCACAAATACACAGTTTCCGAACAATGCATCAGTTGAAACCAATTCAAGTGTTTCAGTTAGGTGTCAGAATGTGCTGGCAGCAAAGCGTGAGGGGCCTGAACGACCTCCTACTGACCTTGGAGAAGCGGTTGACGATGCGCCCTAGCGGAGTGGTGTCGAAGAAGGACATGGGTGATCGAAGGATGTTGTGCAGCAGGCCATTGTGCAGGAGCATGGCGCCCTTCAGGCTGCCCAGTGACAGTGCCAGGGCGCCAAAAGGATCGTCACACCTGCATACACAGGATGCCCACAAGAACAGACAATCAGGTCAAGTGTACAGCCATGAAAGAAATGAGAGAGAACCACGAAATTATACCTTCTAGAGGTCATAGCCGCAGAACACAGTTGGCAAGCGCAAAAGTGTTCATAACTCTAAATCCTCACGCGGAAGGTATCTTTCACAATTCACGACATCCCATTCATGCCCGTACATCATAAGTAATTGAATAAAATATGAAATAGGTGCTCCCTCTTAACTGCTCACGACTGCACGTTGGCACAGCTGTTACACTCAGTTTTTTCTAAGTGTTCTTATAATTTGTTACACTTAGATTCTTGATTTCGTTCCTGTGTATGTTTGTGTCATTTCCTCATGTTTTCCTATTCTTGTATACGTTAAAATATTTTGTGGTATTTTCACCCCTAGTGCAATGCCTCTAGGGCCCTGTAAGGTATCTTTAAAATACATAAATAAGTAAATAAATAAACAAACAAATAAATGAGTCCTAAAGTATCTAAAGGGACATCATGTCATTACCATTCTTTAGAATAGTGACAAAACATTTTAGAGCCCCTAAGATGTAGTGTCAACACTTATGCGTGCACATCGCTTTGAGTTTCATGCACATGCATGAAACTCAAAGTAGTGCAGTAGTGTCACAAGGTGTCAACCACAAGATGCCCACCACTATATGCCCATCAATATATGCCCATCAATATATGCCCATCACTAGATGCCCATCTATAGACGCCTATCCATGGGTGTCGGCAGGGGGGTGCAAAGAGGGCACTAGCCCTCCCACAAGCCACACTAGCACTTGCCCCCCAAGTCACACCAGCCCTCCTTCCCTCCCCTACAGCTATGCAACACGAGTTTGCACCCCCCAGGACAAGATCCTGCTGATGCCCATGTGCTTATCACTAGATGCCTATCACAAGGTGTCTAGTGACAATCCTCCAACCCCCCTCCGGTGCCTCACCCTGTGCCAGGCCGAGTGCACCGTAGATGCCGAGACGCAGGTCCCGCTTGTCGAGGTCCTGCGATCCGTCGGGCATCGGAGGGTCGTTGCTCCACGCGGTGAGCCACAGGTTGGAGCCGATGGAGAAGGCTTGAGAGGCCACGTTCATGAACACGATCGGCACCATCCAGGCCACACCGATGGCACCAAAGTAGGTAAAGTACACCCGCCACTTCACCTGCGTCACCACATACACTCACGCATTAACCAGAAAGTGTGGTCAAACATGCAATACATGCGATTAAAGCTGGGCAGGGAAAAAGACCCAAAAACAAGAACAGCAGGACAATGTGCTAAAAATTATGGTCATATGCCACAGCAACTAGGTGAAAAAGAAGGGGAATTTAAGGGCTTGCTTTTCTTCACTAGACACAACGTTAATGCAAAACTAACAGACAATCAAGCCAAGGAAAGTATAGGGGATGTTATTTGTGGTAACTATGATGTAAATGTGAAGAAATTAAAGTGCACAAAAGGCCAACTAGCCGCCGGCAGGGACCAAACCTGTGACCACCGAATAACACATCCAATATTCCACCAAATGAGCTAGAACAGTGGTCGTACTCCCGTACACATAATTGGGTTAATCTGTGCATTTAAACCTGGCAGTGTTAGTCAGTGCCGCTTGTAGCCATGACGGAGAGTGCACTTTCTTCTGCCTGCTAGCATCACGTAGCATGTGATTTTACGAGCTGGCAGCTGGCCAACCTGAAGGCATCAAATCTGCCAGAACAAGACTCTCCCTGTGATTGCACAATGTCACATTTGACATCAAAAGAGCTAGACTATAAAAGGTTTAGGTTTCACACACCCAAAGTTAGGGGCCGCAATTTGCCAGGGGCACAAAAGAACCTGAACCAATTTGAGTTTACAGAAGAACGCAAACAGGGCATGGAGCTTCAGATATGCGGTAGTCCTTAGGGTTAGGTGTATCGACATCTACTGGCTGATCTTGTGAATGGCGTCCCGGCAGATGATCTCAAAGGGCAACTGCTACACCGTACGTAACATGTTATGGCACGGCTATACCATCGTAACAGAATGAACACAAAACACACAAAACAAACAACTCACCCTTCCTGTCTCAGCCGCCTCCGCCTGAACCAATTTCGTGCCGGCCTCTTCCACGGAAGCAGATTTCTCACCCTGCCCGGCGCGCAACGTTGACTGCGAGCGCGACAGCGAGCGGCCCGACATCGATTCAGTGCCGGCACTCGAGCGGCGAGGGCCGCCACCTGGCGCCGCAGTTGGCTGGACTGAGCCGGGTCCGTTGGAGCCCTGGCTCTGCGTCTCGGACAGTTGGCGAGACAGGCTGCGCAGGAACTCCTTGCGCTCCGCCACCGACAAGTCCGACGTCGATTTGTGCTCCGACAGCTGCCTGCAATGTCATGTGGTGCGTTGATCGTCTTTGTGAAAGCTGATGTCACAAAAAAAAGATTCATGAGGCCTTCCCCTACTGGGAAAATGTGGGCAAATGAAGCTTGGCGTGTGGATTTCTGACCTACTACTTTTCTTTCTATCGCACTGCGCAATGCTCCCTCTTGACTTTTTCCTTCCTGCAAGCCTGGAATTGGAACTCCATCCACGTGCTTAGTAGCGCAGCACTTCAGTTGCTACAGGTAGCAACAACTGCCAGGCGTTCACATACAGGCCACAAATAAATGTGGCAACGTGAAATGGACAAGCGACCTCGAAAAAACATCATATTTCCATATCAGAAACAGCTGATTGCCGACATGCCCGCGATCTCGAGAGCATCCATTATTAGAAAACGGCACATACAAATATGGCATTTGACCTGGCACCTTCAAGGGCCCCATTTCTTTATGCAAGTCCGCACCGGGGTTTTTCGCTCCCAATGCCAAAATCTGTGAGTTATAAAGGCTTCACTGTAAATTAAGGAACAGCAGGCAGCAAACGCACTTGGTGATCTCCGGGGAGGCAACGTGCAGCAACAGGTCCTCAACAAAGTTGGGGTCCTCGTTGAAGAGCTTGTCCTCCTGGCTCTCCTCGCGGAGGAAGTGCAGCAGGAGCTCTGCCAGGGCCCCCCTTGCGCTCCAGAAGCTCCTGGTAGGTGCCCTGCTCCTCGACGCGGCCATCCCGCAGGACGATCACCCGGTCCATTTGCGGTAGATACGAGATTCCGTGCGTCACCAGCAGGCGCGTCTGTGTGGGCGACAAAAAAAGATGAGGAAACGAAACTAGAGGACTCCGGTAACTCTCTAAGGGCCCTTGAAACGGTTCCTCTTGAAATTATGTAAGTGGTTAAGCTACTGCTAACAAACGATTTTTCTGAGCCAGCACTCCTGTTGCTAATGCGATAAAGGGCCGAAACGGTGTTAACTTCTCTTCCTCACCTTGTCCTTGAGCACGCCCTTGGGGCCAATGACCTGGTCGAAGATGTGCTTGCCCACGTGAGAGTCGACGGCGCTCAGCGGGTCATCCAGCAGGTAGATGTCAGCATCGTTGTACACGGCACGAGCCAGGCTGACACGTTGCTTTTGGCCACCACTCAGGTTGATGCCCTGCAGAAAGAACCTCATCAATGTTGGTTCGTTGATGGGGTTTAACGCCCCAAAGCGACTCGCGCTACGAGATACCTCGTAGTTGAGGGCTGCAGGTAATTTCGACCACCTGGGACTGTTCAATGTACACTGACGTTGCACTCTACACGTGCCTTTAGCATTTCACCTCCACTGAAATGCGACTGCCAAAGCCGTGATAGAACCAACGCCTTTCAGGACAGCAGTAGAGCTCCATAACCAATGATCCACTGTGGCAGCTCTCATTGCAATAAAAAAAGACTACAGTTGAACCCCTTTATAAGAGACACTGATGTAACAGACAAATGCATATAAGAGATACCCACCTGCCTACATTGAAATAGGGGTTGATAAGAAAATGCACATGTGGTACCCTGCTTACAACACACTTCATATCAAAGACAAGAGCTGCTGCCCGGTGCATGTCCCTACTAAAGGGGTTCAACTGTAATCCAAGTCCGAAAGATGAACCCGTGCCATTAGCTTTATTAACTGTTGTCTACGTAACTGTTATATAAAAAAATAAAGACGGATCTAAACTGTCCCATCAGAACTCCTTAAACGCACAGTAGAACCTCAATGATATGTTCCTGTCTTGTATGAGGTCGCGTTACCAACGTTCGTAATGTCGTTATCAAGCGAAACTGTTCAATGTTTCAGTAAACTTGGATTGTACATTTTCCTAGATAGGAAGTTTTTTCACACGATTCTTTTTTTAAACACAGGAACGATGTTCTGCTGTAACAGCTTGAAGTGTTGCCAATACATTGTGGTGGCCGAGCGCACCTTCTCGCCGATCTCGGTGAGATCTCCGCCGGGCAGGACGTTGAGGTCCGACTGCAGGGCGCACTGTTCGAGGGTGCGGTTGTAACGGTCCCGCTCCATCTTCCGCTGGAAGGTGATGTTGTCGCGCACCGTGGCATTCTGGATCCATGCCTGCTGGGCCACGTATGCAACTGAGCCCTGGATAATAGCAGATTCAGAAAAAAAAAAGAAAGAATGAACAGGAATTGACTTTTCTACATCTGCTAAACCAAAGTTTTAATGCCACAACACTGGCTGGATAGTTATCTTTAATCTCGTAGGTCATCATCCTTGAGGAACTTCTGATAATAGTTAAACCTAGTTATAACAATATGGGCCATCACAAAATAATCGATTAACGAGCAAATCGTAATTGCTCGTTACTAATAAGTATTTTGGGCAAGCTCTGCCTTTAGTTTCCCTTTTGTTTAATTTGTGCGTTTCTTTTCCGAATTTTCGGGCTGAAGCTGCATATAATGAAAACCTGTTTGTAACGAATTTTTTTTCGGGAATACGTCAATTTCATTATATCCAGGTTTAACTTTAGTCTATAGTCAGATTACAACGCAAAACGTTCAGGAGAGGCCATGCCCAGACGCCCGAAGCGTGACAGCCGATCACCTCCACGATTAAAGAAATAGTTGCACTCATAAACTCGGCAATGTTCTCTGAAGGAGTGGTCACCAGCTGCCCAGCTCATGACACCAGTCTGGAGTGCGTGCCCATTGGTGCAAGCTTTGTGTGCATCGGAAATGCCACGGAATTCTAAAGTTGCAGCCGACTATAAAGTACCGAAACGCACCAGCCCTGCAGCAGATAAACTGCACAAGGGCAGAGCGCACACACCCACCTGGACGTTGACGGAGCCTTCGATGCGTTCCATGTCGCCGAGCAGAGCGGAGAGGAGGGACGACTTGCCCGACCCCACCTGCCCCACGATGGCCACCAAAGCGCCCTTGGGAACCTGGACTTCCAGGTCCCGTAACACGGGCTCCTCGTCCTTGGTCCAGGCAAACGAGCCGTTGCGCACCCAAATCGGAACGGACGCTGAGGAAAGAACAAACGACAAGTGAGCAAGTGCAGGCCCGTAAGGATGCACCTGATTAACAATAGAGAGGCTTGAGATATACCGTATTTACTCGAATCTAGGCCGCCCTCGATTGCAGGCCGACCCCGAAAGTTCGCAAGGCCAGGAAAAAAAAAGTTTACCTCGAATGCAGGCCGAATGAAAGAAATGCCGTTTCATCGGCAGAAAACCCAGAATTTTCATTGCATAAGCGCGCGCTCCGTAGCGCACATTCTTTTCGTGCACGCCGAACTCGTGCTGCGCTTGCAGGTTTGAAGTTTTCTCCGTGTGCAAAACGACGCTGCAGTGACACCACTTGATTGGTGCCATCGCTTCAAAAGCACATGTGGTGCAAGCGTTTCGCGAGCACGTGGTTAAGGCGCGACGCTTCCAGAACTCTACCAATGCGACTGCACTAAACTTCAGAAAACGGCGAACTCTGCGCCCCGCGCCCGTTGACTGCGCCCGCGCAGGCCCGCGCCTGTCACGCACGCGAGAAGCGGAGAGGAGGGGGGTGTCACAGGGCACGGTTATCGCCGGCGCCGCAATCACGCATCACGTGACACGATCCACCTTTGCCGGCGTGAAATCTTGCCGGCTCGACAACACTCGCTGCATGAACGTATATGACTGCGAGATTTCGGAACAATGGACAATACGAAGCAGACAACGCGGTTCGCCTGTGTAGCCATGGGGACCACCACTCCGCCGCTGAGCGACCACGTCGCCGTGCAACGCTCCCGCAGGATGTCGCGAAAATGCCTCGGACGCGCATGCAGAACCACCTGCACGCGGCAGCCCGAGATGTGCACATGGCGAGCCGTCATGCCGCTAGCGTGGCCGGGCCTTTACGTACTGTCGGCCGCAAAAGTTTGCGGGATCTGCAGCGCATGGCGGAGCGACGAAAAACTGCATCCCTGCGTCACCTACCGTGACGCGGCGGGTGTTGAGGATATCGGCCGCGGCCTCTGCGATAAGATCCGGCAAAGGCGCGTTATCTAAACGCGCCATCGCTAATCGCGGAGGCCGATAGCCTCGAAAACCGTCACGGTAGGTGACGCAGCGCTGCAGTTTTACGTCGCTCCGACACGCGCTGCAGATCCCGTAAACTTTTGCGGCCGACAGTATGTGGCGGCTGCGGTCAAACCATGGTACTCGAATCTAAGCCGACCCCCCACTTTCGCACATCCCTTTTTTTGAAAAAAACATCGGCCTAGATTCGAGTAAATACGGTAAATGTTAGAACGCAGATTTTGACAGATCAGCTGCCGAAGCTTTTTGTTCTATAAAATACATTGTTTTCGTGACTAATTAGCTAACAACTATAACTAGGCACTTCAATTGTCTTTTTTTTTTTATTTTCCACTTCCCTCTGCAATGGGCTCAAAACTTGAGGGTATGTATATATAAATAAATAAATAAATAGATGGCAGAAGTCACTGACGAAAGATAGCGCGAGTGTTCCACTACTAGTCCAAGTAAGTGGCGTGGATAACTCAGGGACAAGGAGTTGCAGCTGCTGCTTCAGCTTTGAACTGTGGCTCAACCCAACTGTCGCTCTTAAAGAAAAGCATTCTCTGTGCATTTTTATCAGAATGAGAAGCAAACAAACATTCTGGGAAAGGATTGAGCAACAGCTACACCAGCTTACCGTCGTCCTTCTCGTGGGTGACGTACTCCTCAAGCTCCTCGTGTCCCAAGTACTTGTTCATTCGTTTCACCGACACACTTGCCTGCGAGCCAAATCGACAAGGAGTCACAAACACAGAAGCAAAAGAGCGAGTCTTTCAAGCTAAACAACACATTTTTTTAATGCACTTCGCATATACTGATAGAACGAATGGACAGATGACAGAATAAACCCACCTCTTGCTATATATCTAGGTGTTTAAAATGTGTCAGCAATTAATGCGAATATGTCTTTTGTACCATCACCACTGAGCTATTTTTTTAATCTGTCGACATGCAAGCGGCGTCACGTTAACGAAAAATTGCTCGTATTTCAATGACGACATTGAAGGCAAACAAAAAAACCACGGTAAACAAGAAACCACAAGAAGAGTTCTGCCATTTTTCAAAATAAGGGGACGTTTAAGCACAGCTGACATAAATTCTCAATAATTTGAAAAGTACAGGAAGTAGCGTTATGCACTTTTTGCGCAATGCTCACAAGGTCATGAAACTTTTTTTTTAATGACATTTTTTTTTTTTCAGAACATCCACATACAAAGTGATGGGCCTTACTATTTATTGATGAAACTAAAACATCACTCACTAGTGGCCAGATGCAACTCACTTGCAATATAGATTTTCCTATCAGAAACAAATTCTAGTCTTCCTGCAGATTTCTGCGAAAATTACACAGCGTTACTGCCCATTCTCTTCAAATGATCAAACTGACAATTTTTTCCTTGCTTTTTATCACCTTCAACCCCACAATTTCTACATTTTTATTATTCCAAAAATTCAACAAAAACAAGAAAAAAAAATAACCCCTAGATTTTCTCTCTATTGTTTATTTCTTTCATATCATAAGCACAGTTGAAGAATTTTACAGAAGACACTGATGCAATAGACAATGGGTATAAGACACCAGCGTGCCAACATGGAAAATAGGGGCTGAAATCAAGGCTTCGACGGACACCTGTCTGGCCGTGAAGAATCATTGAATAAAAGGACATGGATGCCGACCACAAGTGGTCCTCGTCCTCAACTACAAGGCGTCCTCGTCTTTTTATTCAACGGAAACAGGGGTTATCAGAAAATGAGATAGTGGTAACCTGCTTATAAGAGACCGCTCATATAAGAAACAAGTACTCCTTGGTGCATGTCTCTCTTAAAGGCGTTCAACTGCAATAGGACATTCAACCCCTATCATTTCCTATTCTTTTCGTCCTGTATGTAACACGCGCCCAAAAATATAGCTTTGGTACAATAAGAGATTTTAAGTGCAGAAATCTTGGAAAATAAGCATTATTACATACTTTTCTTTATTGCATGTTATTGCACTCACCTGTACAAGCATGGATATTAACATGGGCAACATGGACAGCGGGAAACGGAGGATGTGGAACAGCGTGAGCGACACGAACGCCCGCTGCGGATCCAGCACGTTCTTGTCGCTGATGAGCACGTATGTCATGAACGACATCAGCGACACCTGGGCACAAGCGCATGCAAACAGAAAAAAGCATTTAGATCACCATTAAATATAAGCATTGACAACGTGAAGGGAACAGCAGCTATGTTATACCGATCAATGATAAAAGATGTCGCATAAGCAATGACATAGTCTATACAGCTTGAAATATAACGGGATAATGGGCTATAACTAGCTGCGACATTACAGAGTACAGGCCTTTTGCTCTAATAACTGTAGCAGGAATTCCCGAGCATATCTGCATATATACAGTGCTCCTATAAAAATGTAAAGAAACGTTAACAGAAGGAAGGCAGATTAAATTTTATTTCTGTTACCCCGATATTGAAGCCAGAAAAATTTTTTAAAAGAAATGTTGGCGACAATTTAACAGTAAACGTGAGAGCAATGAATTATCATTTACTTTAACTACCCCAAATTGACTTGATTTCCAATGCTAGCCAACAGAGGGATGGCAACCTTGGCAAGCTGGTGAAGCTAGCATATTTACATCGAATGTAGGTCGACCCATTTTTTCAAATTTGACAATCCAATGTTGGGGGGGTCGACTTAGAATCAAAACCAAAACTAGAGCATTTTTTTTTTTTTTTTTTTTTTTTTTTTTTTTTTTTTTTTTTTTTTTGCCGAGCGATTTTTGGGGGGGTCGACCTACATTGGAGTCACGACTTACATTCGTGTAAATACAGTATACTCGACAACCTTTTCTAGGCAGTAATGTAGAGGCCACAGAGCCGAAACGCTTGCGTGCACGTGCACCAAGAGATAGTACCTATCTTTAATTTACAATTTTCCGAGTTACCTAGCTCGAATTAATAAAGCTTTCTGCATTTAAAACAAGTATGGGAAGCCATTGATGGAAAATATATTGTATACTTTAATTTTTCTTTTTTTTCATTCCTTGGACAGCACTGCGCTTTCTGCACGCTTGTTTTCGCAGTAAACATGATATTCCCATGCTGGTTGGATTATGTGTGACCACAAGCTTGCCGTTTCATTCTTCGACAAAGATGTACTCAAAATGTGAGAGAAAGTAGCTGTCAAAACAGACCAAGCAAGTTATATGCAACGTCTATGATGGGGTAAGGCGCCGTCAGCCTGAATTGTCAAAGAATATTGCGAGCAAGCAAAACAGAAACGAACTGAAATCGGCTGCAAACTGCTGGACTACTTGCGTAGTAACACAAATGTGCATATGTCTCACCTCCGTAGCCTTACTCCACTGTCAAGATAAGTTGTTGCCAAGTATAGTCGCGGACCGTTTATTCGGACGCCAATAATTTGGACATGCCCGTTTATTCGGACACCCTCGTGGCACCGCCACTCGTCCCATTGAAGTAATGTAAACGCACGACCGAAAATTCGGACACCCCACGGCGCGCTGTTCGATATTTCGGACTCCGGCTGGCTGATCGACCGCGATGTTTACACACGTGTTACAATATCTTCGCTGGGTTGCCAGCACTGAAAGGTTGCACTGTGTATGGCTGGACATCATGGCAGTGTAAAAGTGCAGAAATTACAATTGCCAATCTCGAAGGCTATGTGTTTTGGTGACTCGTAAAGGGCGTTTTCGACTTCAGCCAGCCGAGTATCCATTGAATAGCTACCACAGCCAAACAGCAAGCCAAGCCAAGCCCCGCTAGGAGTCTGCTTGGTGTGACGTTCAAAATGGCCGCGCGCACGAAACGGACCAAGGAAGGACGGAATCATGAGCTCTGCAGCACGAACTAGCCTGATGTCGTTCCCCTTTTGGCATTTGAAAGTTTGCTTGTCAGTTGTTTTGTGGCTAGGCCTAATCTACTGAAATGGCTACGACAGCTACGACGCCACCCATTCCATCCGCGCGGGCGGCACTAACGAAGAAACGCGGCAGCCACAAGACATTGGGGATGGCGAAAAGGCCACAATTATTCGCCAATTCGAAGGCGGCCAACCTCAATACGGTGTTATATAGGAGCTTTCGCCGAGTTGGGCGATGATGAGATCGTCTCTCGGTACCCCGAATCAGCATTGGTGAACAGTGACTCCGATGAAGCGCAGGCCGTGGCAGCGCTTACATACAACCTGCGGTTATGGCCAAACACTGGCTGAAATACAGCCCGACTTGGTCTTCTGTGATTGTGCTCGTGTGCAGACGCGCAGTGACAAGCTTTTCCGGCCACTGGGCCAATAAAGGTGCTTTTTTTCTGGTGCATCCTTTTATTCGGACTCTCGATTATTCGGACTTTTCGGCGGTTCCCGCCGTGTCCGAATAAACGGTCGGCGACTGTATAGCAAAATGAAACAGTGCAACATGCTTACCCAGTAGAGTTGGGCCTTGTAGAAGTAAATATGGTAAACTTCAAACAAAGTGTTGGCTTCACACAAATTCTCACCGTTTTTTTCGTAAGTCTCATCCTAATGCAAACACACTTAGAAAACATAAAACAAGAAGTGGAACCGACACTAAGCTTACAACTTGCTTTTTTTTACTTTTCACCAGTGCTTCTGGTTGCTCAGAGTTCGTTTTCAGCCATTGTAGATGAGGGAAAAACTAGGAAGCCCCAACATGAGACAGGTGGATGGCATTAGCATCTGTAAGGCCACGGCCACATGGTAACATCTATACTCAGCGACAACTTATCTTGACATTGGAGCGAAGACTACGGAGGCGGGGCTTCCTGCACATTCGTGTTGCTCTGCAAGTAGCACGGCAGCTTGCAGTTGTTTTCAGTTTTGCTCGCTCACATCGTTAACGCGTTTAGAAAAAAATATACATCAAAATTTATGAATGGGAGAAACATTTTGATCAGTGTACATTTTAGTGTCCTATTACAAGTACATTTTTTCTTGGAGAACTAAACAGTGCGTTTGCGGCCGCACACTGACGTCACGGACGCTCAAAAGGTGGTGCTGTCTAAGTAAAGAAAAGGAAAGAATTCTTGCAAGGTGAACAATAACTGTATTTTACCAACAACTTCCCACAACTGTTTCAGTAAGTAACACAGCATTCATTTCAGCAAGGCAAATGAGAAAATTATCAGTAGAGCTGTGCTGAATAGCAAAAGTTTGGGTGCGAACGGAATTCGAATATCGAAAAGTAAGTGCGAACCGAATAGAATATTTTTCGAATACTTCTAGAATACTTTTCGAATACTTCAAAGCGAAATTGCAGAAAAAAAACTGGAGAGGATTCCTAAGCATATTCTTATGAGATAGCAACTTGAAAGTGTTTCTTTTCGCTAGGTTTATGAAGTGCTGGCGGGGTGGTGTTTCATAGCTGTCTTATCAAGAATGAGGCAATGCAGAGGCCGAATTGTATTTATGTACATGATTTGGTGCAACCAAAGTGTTGCCAACAACACTTTACACGTGAAAGGCAAAGATGCTATTTCCTCAGCCTCTCCTACTCTTTCAACTTCTATGGAAGCCCAACTGATGTGATGGACAAGGGTGTCCTCCCTTTGAGTCCGGAGTTCCAGATTTGCCTCGCAGACGTCAATATATAAGAACATCTGAAATTTTGGATGCTAAAAATCTTCGGCGTCCGATTTTTCGGACTTCCTGCTCAAATTTCAGGTCCAAAAAAGCATTAATTGAGCCCCCAGCTCTGCCCCATCTATCATCTCCATGTTGGAACTAGCGTTTTCTTGCGTCAATACATTTGCAACCGAAGCGGAGCCTGAAGGGCAGCTTTGCCGCAATACGAGAGTGCGATGAAGGTGAAACATATTGAAAATCTGAAGGGATCACTTTCCAATTGGACGTTGACTGTATTTGTCTTTGGGAAGTTCCAATAGTTCGAAAAGTAAAATTCCAGTGCGAACCGAATTGAAGATCAAACACTGTTAGAAAAATATTCGAAATTTCGAATATTCGCACACCCCTAATTATCAGTAAACTTAAGCACTATTTTTTTTGGCGCAGTAGCAGGCGCACGCAATTCGGTTCTGTAGCTTCCAGAGTGCTGTCATGAAAAGTAGTCGCCGAGTATAGCTGGCATTCCATGTTGTAGACAAGGAGCGATTGTCAACTCAATGGTACATTACGACAACAGCAAGGATAACCAGTTTTCAAGTTCAGTCTTCACAAAGGAGCACAACGTTGCCAGGACAACTCACCAGGAAGGGGGCGCAGGTCCAGAGGAAGGACATGATGCCCGACAGGTAGGCCATGCGGCGCAGGTTGCGCACCTCACGCTCCCGAATGTGCTGCACGTGATCCTCGAACGAGGACTCCCAGGCGTACAGCTTGAGAACCTTCATGCCACTCAGGATCTCGTTCATCAGCTTGATGCGCTCGTCCTTGTGCTTCATCTGGCGCGTCTGCAAGCGCAGGAGAACGCCCAGGAACATTTGTCAAGGAAACTTCACGTCCAGTTGCTTCATAATTTTGTTGCAACCAGGAGGAGGGGTATGTGCCAGAGTTTAGCCATTGCAAAGCCTCATGGGACAGGAAATTCGGCTACATTGCTTATACTAAGCCTGGTCTTAAGTGAGCACGAAGAAAGGAGGCACTTGGTACGTCTCCCAAGCATAAGTGCCGCTGTGTGGCACTTGAGTGCGATCTCCCTTCTTCATTCTCGTGTTTCGCTCTCTCACAACACTTAAGATCATGCTCAGAGACTGTTGCCAGTTGTTCAATAAGGGATGTAGTCTATTGCTCAGCAGTGACTGCTGTCCACTGCACAGTATTGACTGTTGTCCACGGCACTGTAATGACTGTCATCAACTGCACAGTAGACTGTTGTCCATTGCTCCGCAAAGACTGTTGTCCACTGCCAAGTAAAGATCGTTGTTCACTGCTCAGTAAAGACCGTTGTTCATTACCCCCAAGTAAAGACTCTTGTCTATTGCCGTAAAAGCCTGTCCATCGCTCAGTGAAGATTTGTCTATCGCTTGGTAACGACCACTGTCTGTTCACAGACTGTTGCCTAGTGCTCATAAACTGTTGTCCAGTGTACCCATACAGTGTTGGCACATTTTTGAACGATGAGGCTCAGCTGAAGCATCCCACGATGACGTACCTGAAGTTTCTTGGAGTAGGCAGCTAGGAATCCGTTGATGGGAACCATGAGCACCATGATGCCGACGCCCGAGAGCACGGCGACACCCAGCAGCTGCCAGAGGAAGTAGAGCGCCAGCGCAATCTGGTAGGGCGCTGACCACAGCATGTTGAGGAACACCATGAGTTCCATGAATTTCTGGGCGTCGTTCGACATCAGGTTCACGATCTCGCCCGTCGTCGACTCCTTCTTGGCCGCGTTGGACAGCACCAGGCTCTGCAGAGTGAACAGAAGAACATGGCAAAGGGGCGATTAGACAAATCCATGCAACACAATGGGGTGCGTTGGCGAGAGTCTTCGAAAAGAAAGAGCTGAAGCCAAATTACGGTGTTTATGAAATTACACATGATTTG
>JALIZH010023232.1:0-30262 GCA_030522465.1 Rhipicephalus appendiculatus | reverse complement strand
CGCAAGGCTTGAAATAGCGAAACATGACGATTCAAAAGACTTACTCTGAGTGCTTCTGGGGCTGTTCCTAGGCCTTAGCTAGGTGATGGGGGTTCTTTCTAGGTTGCTTATAGCACGTTGCTAGGCATTAGCTAGGTGATTCTAGGATGTTTCTACGTTGATTTTCAGCGCACAGAGGTTCGAGTTAAACCACCGCAGTCACACACACGACACGGATGCCCAAACTAAAGAGACAGAAACTCGCGATGAAACCAAGCGTTCGCACTCTTCATAGATCTACGGCTTGTCGTAGTTGGCGCAGGCCTTCAGTCAATTCAGGGTGTTCTCGTGCCGCAGTTATCTTTCCCCTTCTCTAATATTTTCTCGTTGCACGAACTAGGGTCTTCAGCTCACCGCTCTCACTACGCACCCATTTGTTATTCGCTTAACAGTTGCTTTATTCATTTATAGTGGACCAGCGGCAAATAGTGAGATTTACCAAATTTATGTGGCACATATCCGTTTATAATGATAGTTTTTAAGTTCGTCGAACAAGGAACTATTCGCTAAACAGCTTGCCTGCTAAGAACATAAATTTATAGTGTCCTTGGTGAGTGTATGAAAGCATATGCCTTTGGAAATACCCAACCTAATAATAAGAATCAAACGAACACATACGAAGTAAATGGAGTCATGATGTAAGTGAAGTAATAAAAACGAGTTTGACAGCAAGCTGCATGGAAAACTATGTTGAAATTTCGATGTCAAACTGAACGTGACTTCACGCCCTACGAGTTCTTCCACCAGTTTGTTTGCCGAACATTTCAAAACAAGAAGAAAGTATTGTAACCAGGGAAGGTAAATCATTGTCATTGTTGACGTATGCTATGTTGAATATGTGTGAGTGTTACAACACCACGCTGCAACAGCATGTTCAGCTGTAAAGGAGAATAAATTTGGACTTTTTCCCCACGCATTGTACGTAGGCCACAAATATGATCATAATGTTTACATTGTAAATAACCAAGTGACTGGTGTTTGGCATATTAAGCTTAACTGTTTTCTGAAATATTTACGAAACAGTGATGGAATATTGATGAAATAGTGACACCCGGATAGCACGCTTCGTTTTGCACGCTGGACAATTCTGGACGAAAGCCAATGGTATATTTCTATCAGTCGCGTCCAAAATTTGTGGAGCGAGGAACATTTATTAAGCAATGTAAAAGTGAGTTGATTAATAATCAACGTGCACAGATAGCTATATTGTCAGAGCACCGGTACATGCAACTAGGTGGATCGTTGCCTCAAGTAAGCAAAGGGGCTTTCGTGTGCTATTTCACAATTCACGCATCTCAGATTTACGGTTATAAAGCTTCGCGTCAGTAAGTACCCTAAATAAATGTTGCCTTATAAACAATACCTGCCGCATTATTCTATAAACCTAGACGTAACTTGGCGTGATGCTTCCACATGAGTCCTCGCCCTAGAAATAACATGTGTGGTCTCCGTTAGAGGAGCACTAAACAAGTAAAACAAATGTAAAGTTGAATAGTGGTTACGTAGACGGTGGACTTCGTGGAGGATTAACTGACAAGGCAAGCTTCAGCCACTCGCAATAATCGCCGCGTAGGTCCTGGAGTTACGAGCCACAGCTTGCGCTGTTACGTGACACCTCAGTAAATGCTCGCAATTACCGTAGGGCCAATGCAATCAAGAGAGACTGCCCCAACGGCAGATGTGCGTTGGCGTTGGCGTACTTCGGCAGTGATGCTGATTAACTCTCTTTGTCACTGTCAAGTAGAACCGTAGCGAATAAGCGCATAAACAGTTGCAGCTGGCCCGGGAGGCAGAATAATCTAATCTGGCTGCTGAGCCAAAAATAGATCGAAAGAGCAGCCGCTGTTGATACGCCGTCACTCCACTGCCGTCATTTATCGAGCCTGATTAAAGCGGACGCAACCAGGACAAGCTCTGTCAACATCTGCGAAATGTCGTCGCTACCTCTGGTTGTTTTTTGAAAGAAGGAGCGCGGTATCTCTACATCAGCGCCTGTCATGCGGCTGTTCCGATTATCGCGAAGTGCTTCTCTGGAGTTTTTTTTTTTCACAACGCAAGAGCTTATGACGTAAATATTGCACAAGAATGATGACGTCACTGAGTGAGTGGCATGTAATTATTTATGACAACACTCGGTGACGTGGCGACACACGTACTGACTGGTTTTCATAGCTTCAGTTAATTAGTTCTTCCACGGCTTCGTAGAGGGCACCAGCGGTTATATCACTTGGATGCTTCAAAGTAACATTTGAAAAACTGAAATGCGAAAACTTTTGGTGCCCCATAGGGAGCGGAGGAAGAACTAACGCATTTCTGTAACATCTTGCATTGCTTTCTACAGGGCACTCTGAGTGCGCTGCTGTGGCTTTGTAATTGCATTAGCAACAGCACAGAAGCTTCTTTTGCGGACGACGGACGTTTTACCTCGAACTTTATTAGCTTCGATCATAAACGTAAACCCACGCAGAATCTCCTTTGTTGTCCAAGTGATCCTTAATCGTGGAGTTCCATTCCAGGTTCTATGCTTCCGTAGCAGATTGTTATGACGTGGCATGGGCAAGGCGTCATTCATCTTCGCTCTAGCGTTCGTCATCACCTCGAACAGGCCCACGGCTCGTGCCTCCAGAAACCCCCCAAACGCATGATTGGCATCAGAGGTCCGTAATATGTTGATCTTTTTCATAGGCATTTCTACATGTCGCTCTCTCGTTCCCGCCATAATATGTCGTTGAGTGAAAAAAAACGAAAAAAAAAAACGCAGTGATACTCAGAAAAAACGCATCATGTCATCACTGATATGATGCTGCGCACTGGTTGTAGCGAACTGCTTGACATACTCGTCTCACGTGGTCGGGCTCTCGAGAAAAAAGCACTTCAAGAAAGTGTCACAGCGAACGTATTTCTCAAGTGTTTTCTGCCGAGAAAATAGCGTTGCGCCTTGGGAGAGAAAATAAGTGTGCTGTCACTCAGTTTCTTTGAAGGTGTGGGTCGCAACGCAGGACTCGAAGGTGATGTGTCACGTGGAGGTAAACAGCTGCAAGAAGCTGCAGCCTTAAAAAATAGGCTTCTTCTCAGGGGACTATTTCGGGGCTTTTGATAATATTTAAGTAGAATGCGACAGAGTGACAATACAGCCCCCACCCATGACAGCCTGTGCCGAGGCGGAGAAGCCCTTTGCAACGTTATGGGTGCTGGAGAATTTATTCCTAGGCGTCTGAAGCATCGCGGATGTTTCACGTCACTTCCCTGAACGCTTCAATATTTTGCGTGTGCGTTTGCCTTAAGGAGTTATAATAAGCATATTTTGCAACGACCTGCGCGTGAGACTTACTAGTATTGCAGAAAAGCAAAACATTATTTCGAGCCCATGACGCATAGCCTAAAAAAGACATTTTTTTTTTGTTGAGAAACATTCAAATTGTGTTAAAAATTTGTCGATCAGACTTCAAAATAAAGCGAAACTTACCACAATTTTGATCGATCATTTTATTCACCCAGTAAGCCATGTTTACTGAAAGGGCGGTGTTTCGAGCGGGAAATTCCTATATTAGGTTTATAGTCAAAGTCATGACAAACGCCAATTATGTCTGGAAATGTTTCCTCCAATTTAATTCTGCTGGAATTAGAAATTTGTTTACAGTGCAAATTTTTATATACGTCCTGACACAGCGTTACCTGAATGTTTAGGAAAGCTGGAGAAATGAAAACGCCAGAAGACTCCCCTCCATTACGTATACGTTCTGAACTGTCCCTTTTTTTTTTAGAGGAAATTTTGGCCTGTGCCCATTCGATACTTTTCCTTTAAAACAAAGCCGACTACACTAAGAAGTTACTCGTGCTGGCATATGGTTGAAATTACTCAATTTTCCTGCTATATAAATAGTGGTGCTTATACTTACTCAGGTACAAACTCAAACCCCCTGTATTAGGCTAACTGCAAATGCGCGAACGCTCGTAATCTCTTCTGAACTCTTATAATCGATGGAGGCATTAGGGGCTTTTGATTATTCCTTTATGCCACCACTCGTCATTTACGTATGGTTCCTCCGAACTTCGCAGCGCAACGTAATTATAACGGGTGCTGCTCACAAGACCATGCTATGCGGATTAAAATAATCTTCCACGTATCTGCAGCAATGCTCATCAGGTTAAGTTTTTTTACAAAAGAACGAACCTCATGGTGTCATTCTTGAAATATTTCAATCTATTCTTCCATCTTTCGTCCTTTGAGTGTTTAGGTTGCTCGTATAGACTATATGCCATATTTCGAGTGGCTTATTTCCTGATAAGATATTTACGAAGTGTAGGCTCATTCGCGTGAACTAATAAATTTGTTCTCACAAGAAGTAAGGTCCAGATTGTGCGATGATGGAACGACTTGCGATATATTTAAAAGGAGAGCTTCTTATCGTACTGTCATGATCGAAATCGTTGACTCATGCATTCAACTGTAGCGTTGACGCGTCGTTCTGAGCACTTCAAAAGTATGGCTTAGAAGTACAACTCCAGTCAGTGCATCAATATATTTATCAAAGATTTAAGCTTCACAACCCGACACGTGTATCAAAAACAGATTTTTATCTGCGCTGTTTGTTGTGGATAGCGGGCAGCAATACTGAGCCTACAAGAAATCTACCAATGTCACGCACAGACCACACATGTCTTTGGGTGACCAGAGACCATCTAGACCACATCCCAAAACAACAAGGCAGCTTTGGTCTCGGTTTCAATAAAGGGACGCGCACCCACTGTTCCAGCCGCTGCATTACTTACCATTTCTTCCAAGCACAGAAATATCCAGAAATACGCACACACACACACACACACACACACACACACACACACACACACACACACACACACACACACACACACACACACACACACACACACACACACACACACACACACACACACACACACACACACACACACACACACACACACAAACACACACACACACACACACACACACACACACACGCACAAGTGCGTGTGTTTCAAATACATTGTAGCTGATGGAATATTTTATCGCCTGCTTCGCAGCGCCTCTTTACTTCACCCGGCACCGAATCTGACGTGCTGTTTTGGGGACGATGTCTTTCGATTATCTTGGATTCAACGCCGCGGCGAGGAGCGACTGCGGTTGTCTGTGCATAATGATCGCATGCGTGACACGCGAGGTATGGCTTTGGGCGTGCTTAAAGCATCTGCGCATACCAACGCCTTTAAAAATTGTTTTGATGCTATCAGAAAGGTGCTTCTTGGAACGTTTTTGCATGCATAACATTTGATTATCCAGTTGATGGCTACGCGGTGCAAGCAATCCTGAACGCACCGGCAGGTTTTCATGCAGATATATTAACTGACATTCACGTTTTCCTGCGGGGACTTGTGCGGCAACAAATGCATAAGTGCTTCGTATTTGCACTTACCAGTACCACGAAAAGTTGCATAAAATATTTTCAAGGGTTCATGAAGCGCTTCCCACGATAAAGACAAGCTGTGGAATAGCTCATCAAGGAGTGCAATAGGCTCCAATTGTTCCGTTTACACCACATTCCGTGGACATGCGTTCTCCTCTGTGTCTTCTCAGTTACCTGACCTGGGAGATGGACCCATATATACGCTTGTTGCGGGTTCATACACCTCATGATTCTCTTGCGCGATAAAAATGCGCTGCATGAAAATAAAGCAGTGCCCGAATTTAATGTACCGAAGGCAAGATAGGGGAATCACTGTGTGAACAGGGTAGGCATCTTTTAAAATAACTATTTAAGCAGATGGAAGTACCCAAATGAAGCGTCACCAAAGAAATCTTTACACAGCTGTTTAATAATCCGCTGTATTACTGAAGATGTAACAAAAATTATTGACGTTCCCAGAAAACGCTGACCTGATTTACTTGAACACAGATATTTTGTTTTGCATTTATTCTTCACGAAGTTTTTGCAACGTACAATTAAAAAGCTTCAGTAATTGGGCAACCATCTTAATTTCCTTTCTCCAAACACCGTTGTAGACAATCGATAAGAGATCTCATTTGGCTGCATGACCTGATTCTCTGACGGAGCTTGTTTAAGACAGCTGCTGCAGTCTGCTGTGCATTTTTTACTGCATAAGACCTGCTTAGTCTAAAAAAGTTATGATGAGGTTTCTATCACCACATGACCAAGAAAATTGCTGAAACATCAGATAATTTTTAGACAAGCTATACAAATATGACGTCAAATCAATGTTTTCCAGCCTAATTATTGGTTACACGAAAATAATGAGCGCTAAAATTTTGCATCAGACAAGAGCTTCCCGTCTAATCCTTATTTCCCAAAGTGTCTATCGATGTCAAGCATTGTCCGTTATTTTTCAAATTTGGAACGCTAAGCTCTCCATCAGCAATATTTTTTTTCATAGTAAGCAATTTCCCTTGCCGTCTGGCAACGGCCAGCATTTAGACGACAAAAACGAATTGATACGCTTTACTCGAGGAAGTGACAGGCCAATATCTGCAATACTTCTCATGGAGTGTAGCATGAGATGTACACGGCAAGTAAAGTAGGTTCAAGGCAATAAAGGAAAACTTCGTAATTTTGCCCGGGTGCTGAAGTCATTCGTACAATAATTCCTGATACTAAATTTCTTTTAAATATGTACTTACCTCCATGTTAGCTCTAAACTGCTCTTAATGGCCGTTTATATACCCTGCATCATCCAGGGCTTCATCACATTGATTCTTAAAAAAGATTCTCCAAGTCATCAGTAAAACCTACGGTGTGTGTGTGAATGAACTCTGCGCACGCAGAAGTTTCGGGCGCTGTTCTTTTCTGAGAACCTTGAAAATAATGCAGCTTTCGTGACTGTTGTAATCAGTTGTCGCTTCTTGCAGCTTTCACAACCATAGACACTTCATAATTACACATGTGCCCACTACTACAATTTCCAGCCAACCTTTGACGGTGACATTACTGTTCCCCAAATACGCCAGTGTGGGTTTACAGAACACTTTTACCCTGAGTAAAATTCGCTAATATGGTTCAGTGTCATACTTCGGAACATTCCGAATGCAGAAGTGCATATTGAAGAATTCTTCTGTGTCTTCTCAAGCTGCGATCTCCGTTTGTACGCTATCTTTCAAACTATTATATGAGCTTTAAAAAGTGTATGTAGAAAAACATGTGCCCTACTTTCAATGCTGCACGTGGGTCAAGTACTCTTTTTAGGAACGTTTAGAAGAGGCCACATATTAGACGATCTTTAACAGTCACCAGCAATCTTAATATGTTCTACATTTTTCTGTGGTATAATGTATGCCATGCAAAACACCCGTATTCATAGCACCACGAGCCATAAGAATTTTAGAACTACAACGAAATGTGTGGCAATTCAATTAAAAAGAAATAATAGCAGTTCTCCTTCATACTCCACGAATATTGGCGCTTTGCTAAGTGCAACGCGTAAAATTCGTGCTGTTGCTCCTCTGGTAAAAAACATTCACTTACCTCCCCTGCACTAATCGCAATATTCTATTTCTCCTCACAGAAGGCGCTTAGTGGTTTGATGTGAAGTGAAGTTAGAGTAGCAGAAAATAAATGTAATCGTTAAACAAGTACAGTATATTCAACTTCAACCGAATCAGATAAACACTAATGTTCAGCGAGAAGCCAATTAAAATTTGCCTGCCCAAAAATATGGGCCTCTCAGAAATGCCTTTATCATAAAGCCACACACAACGAATTTGAACTTGTTTTTATTTAAAAAAAACATATCAGCCAGTCACCATATTTGAAATAATAAAGACGCAAGGCCGGCTGCATAAAAACACAAGATCTGAAGATTACAGGCTCACAAAACAGTTCAGAGGATCGGAACACACGCTATTCCCTCTCTTTTGGAATTCTTTGCTAACGAAAGTAAGCATTCATTGATCCGATTCTCTAAGATACCATAAAAGTGATTTATTAGTTCGATGGCAAACGTAAGCTAAATATAAGTATTACAATTCAATAAAGAAGAGGCAGCATTTACAGCCTTTTGTAAGCTTTATTATTTGTGCAAATGGGGGATCCATATCTTTTTCTGAAAATTTCATCGGAAATCATGTCCTTAGTGCGCAGTGGCATGAATGTATCTCTAAGTCAAAAATGGATATTTGCAAGAGATTCCTGCATAGATTCCTCTACATGGAGCCGTGAAGCTTGGATATAGAGAGGCTGTGGCCGAGAAATCGACAAAATAGTAAACCGAATACATCAATATTGTGCAATCATGTATCCACGGCAAGGACGGCTGTTTGCAAGAAGCAACAGCGCGGAGGACCCTTCGTTCCCTGCACAGAGACAGCCTAGTCCATGGATTGTTTCCCATTGGAGCTCTTTCCGCGGAGAATGAGTTGGTCGGACAGAACTCGTCAACCACAAGAAAGGGAATACTGTGTTTTCCGGTCCGCTGAGCTGTTTTGTCAAGCTGTAACCTTCAGGTTTTATGTTTTTTATAGAGCCGGGAATCAGTCTTTATAATTTCATATATGGTGAATGGCTGGTTTGGTTTGTAGCGGCAACGAAAGTAAATTCTTACCGGCAACAAAAAGTGATGCAGCAATATATCGGAGGGGAGCTTTATTCGGCTTACGATAATCTACCGGCACACCAGCGAATATCATTATTAAAAGCCGTTGAAGCGGTACGGAATGTACAGTCGCGCCCATGATGTAAGTACCCAACAAAGGTGGCGTGAATAGCGAAATGCTTGATTCATCATTTACGGTGCAATATTCTGATATTCTAACGCCATGGTATCTGTTTTAGCACAAAGCCGCAATTTCTTTCTCTCTAAGCGGTCCTTTGAGGCTCATTGGTTGATGTTCATTCAAAAATTAGAACACGCAAGATCCGTAACGTTATTTACAGTGATTACGCATACCTATGATTCCCTGTATTATACATATTGTCACGTCTTTCCTTTTGCGAATCACCCAGAGATAATTCAATATTGCGGAAAACCGAGCCATTATTTTCAACACAAAGAAACAATTATGTGTGAAATATGAGCGCGATGCATCACTAAATTGCGTCCGTACAAACAACGTCTACATAGCTATCTTCTTCTTCGCTGCTCATGCTCAGCAAGAATAGAATTGTTTGTTTCAAGTAGCGGAGGCGCGGACAAGATGGCGAATTCAGGCCCAGTACCAAAGCACTATAACCGAGAGAAAATTGAGTAATAAGAAATGCTTGAGTGCCTTATCCGAAAGGGCGCTATTCGCACACTAAAAACAGTGCCAAGTGCTTCTGTGTCAGTGTCTTCATGGCACATCATTTATGGACGCTACGACGCTTCTATTGCGGAAGCTCTGAGAGGTCCAGCATCAATTTTTCTTGTAACCTGAGAAAGCGGCACGTGCTGCCAGCTCGATGGCTTTCTGAGTAAAGTAAGCTACTTTCCCAAACTCAGCCATAAAGTGTAGACGAAAACGCTTCAGAGAAAGAGAAGAGAAAAGCAGCGATAATAGTTCATATATATTAGATAATAGAAAAGCAGCGATGGTATGTTGAAAAGCAGCAATAATATATGAACGACCTTCGTCGCCCTCAAGATGGCGACGAAGGTCGACATCTTGAGGGTCCTTGAATATGCAGTAACATGCAATAACCCTGTTTCGCTGGAAGGAATGTTTGGCTTACGGAAGAGGACTGCGAGTAAATGCTCGACAGCGAGCCTGTTTGCCTTCGTGGGATTTTTTTTCTTGTGCGTCTATATTAGTTGTGCAAGGGCGCTAAGCACGAAGACTGGCGCTCAGCCTTTACGCAAGAAATATAAGGTAACGTGACAATAAGAGGTAAGAAGCACAGAACTTGGTTCCATAGTGGCCAAGGTCACAAAGTTATTCTTATAAAACAAAGTGGTCTTGTGTCAAATAATTCACTTTGTTGTTGTTACTCTTCGCGGTTTTGTGTAATCCAATAAGCGATTATGGAAGGAACAGTAGCATGTATTTTTTTTTTGCAGTGTAGTGTGAACTGAGGATATTCACAAGTATAAAAGATGCATTTATGCAGAGTTCACATCCGCAATAAATGCTGGAAATCCCCCTCTGTAGTTCTGTCTTAAACGACTGCACAAGCATTTGTATTTAATCAATTGTTTCATGCAAGGACTCCTGATTACTGCGTAAAATTAAGTTCTGCTCAATTTATAAGTGTTTCGTATATTCTCAGGCATCATTCATGCGGGCAATTTAAGCAACACACGGCCAACTAGTAATTCTAGCTTCAGGTTTCTTTTTATATGCGAACATTTTATGGTAATGTCAGTGTCAAACAAAAGTAAAGAAAACATTTGTGCGTCATGTATTCCTCGTGGATAGTGCTGCTTTCATCAGCGTTCTATAACGTCTAGAATGTATACGCCAGAAAAAAACAACTCACGAAAGTCCTAATCGGGACATACATAAAACATCCTAGGCCGGTGATAATTTTGTGGATAAAAGCGCATTGCTGGAGGGCAATTCAAACGCATAGACATACGGCTAGCGACTCTGTGTATTTAGTGTGGTTTATTTACCTAACCTTGCTCCATGACTTTTTTTTAACGAAAATGCACCACTCGCATTAGGTACATGGGCTACCTTCAGTAGCTGGTTCTATTAAACCTCCTGAAGTCGGCATCCACCTGTTGTCATCTGGTTGTCATCCACCTGTTGTTTTCAGTATAGTTGTAGCCGGAGCACTTACCCTGCCTAATTTGCAGTCTTTACGCTCTTGCAAGTTCCTGATAATCCCTACTTCATTACGTTAGCACATTGGGAAGACTATCATCGCTTATTTCTTTAATAACGTTCAGTTTTCTCTCTGTTCATAGACAGGAAGTAATTATAAGCATCGCTCCTTGAACTCATCTTTCTTGTGTATTATTTGCACTTTTTCGCGCATGGAATATAATCAACACCCTATTGCCTAAACACGCTCGGAAGTATTGTCGTCCAAACTGCAACAGATTGCCAATAAAGTTTTTACGAACTCGCACACCAGTTTCACCTGAAAATGCACGCTTTGGAGGCACGTCTTTGATGGTCGCGGTCTTTGCGTTTACCACGTGTGCACAAAATGCATCTTTGTTATTAAAGAAGATAGTCTTTCTTGGGATACTTCAACGCAAAAATTTGGTCTGGCTATCTGTCTGTCTGTCTGTCACCTGATTCCGCTACTCGGCCAAAGTTGAACCAATTTCTGAACGCCCAGCCATCTTGAACTGGTGTTTGCGTTCATACTTGTGAACATATTCGATCAAAAAGCAAATACTACGCATATCTGAGGCGCAACATTAATATGTAGGTATCAGGACGTGTGTTTCTTTATTAGAAAATACATAGATACGTAATTCTAAAGACCCTAGTGGTTTTTTAGGCTGCGCTGAAAATGCGACGCTGTGCACGAGCTGCGACGCTCTGCACGAGAAAGCCGTGTGCCGACGAGAAGGTGCTGCCGCTGGGAGTGGCCCTTGGTTCAGCACAAGCTGATGTTTTTCGATGGCGTCCATATCTCGCGCGGCGCCTCTATTTTATCAATGCCAGCCAGGTGCGGCCGATTTAACATAGAGGAGGCGCTGTCTGAGGCAAGGCAAAACATAGTAGTATGGCCGGCACACGGCTATCGTCTGTATACGACATTTGCAGCGAAGCACGGAGATACGCAGCCAATTTTTTCAATGGCGTCCATATCTCGCGAGCGCCTCCTCTATTTTATCAATGCCAGCCAGATGCGGACAATTCAACGTAGAGTAGGCGCTCTCTGAGGAAAGGCAAAACATAGTAGTACGGCCGGCACTAGACTATCGTCTTTCGACGACATTTGCAGCGAAGCACGGAGATACGCGGCCAATTTTTTTTTATTTACGCTTCATATCTGCATGCATTTTCAAGGTGGGCATCACGCGATGAATCCTTCGAGTAAACGTGATCAATCAAGCTCTAGGCGCTACTCCAAAATCAACATCACTTCCTCGGTGGCGCAGCCAAAGAATTTTATGGCGTTATGATAGGAACTGTTCTTTTATTGCCTTCCGTTGATATATTCTTCGTTTGGCTTTGTCATCGTTGTCTTTTTAGCATATTATACACAGGCACTCATTCATCATAACTGGAACAAGGCTGAAAGTAAAATGCCTGTGAGCAGAAAATATCACTAAAGATTTGCTGCACTCCTTGAGAAGAAGCACCGCTAAATTTCAAAACATTGAGAGCAGCAGCACCAAATAAGTCTATTACGGTAAGAAGAAAACGGCGGAAATGTCAAGTAAAGTATATGGGAGGGGAAGTTTATAACTGCAGTTGTGCTTATTGTACTAACGAATTCACATACAGTTCATCTATAGTGAGAATTTCCCAAAATCAACGGAGCAAATAACCGCGTGAGTGTGTTTCTTCGCTGCGATATTCGAAGAAATATGTACCATAGCGTCGAAGAAAGTAAATACCCTGTCATGCAATGCTTTCTTCCAAGGTAGGCGCGCGAATATCCAAGTCTGGATGGAGACGCGTTTGTGACCAGGCAAACACGGTTGATGCACATTGGTATTAGGCGCGCGGGCTTCCTGTTTGCACAAAGGAGCGCTTACGGCGCTTCGGGCATTTTTGCTGTCATGCCTACAGAGTATGTGATACAGAACGCAACCCTCTCCACGTGCCAGACTGTAAGTACGTAGGCCAAGAAAGCTCTTCAAAATGTCATACGCGTTGGGAAATGCGTTGCTCGCAGGAGGCTGCCTCTTGGGCGTTTTATGTCACCGTGACAAACACCGGAACTTTTCTTGCATGATACATCTTTGGAGACGCTTAATCCGACGCCGTATAGTCTGTGATGACTAAAGACCGGATTTTAGGCAAATGCCTATTTTGTTCCTTGCTTTCCTATCGTGCCACTTTGATATATGATCATGAATTAGAGGTTAGGGAGGGCTTTTATAGTGTTTTTATAGCGCCTATAAATGCCTATTTTTGACGTTGGTGCCTAAACTACTATAAAGGCCTATAAATGCCTATTTTCAAAATCGGTGCCTATATGAACACTATTTAACCTCAAATTTTGCTTTCGAGTACAGTTGGAGACCGTTATTAATTTTACCGGGCAAAATTGACCTTTCGAAACTCTATGGGCTGCAACCTAGTCCTAGTTCAACAAAATAGGGAACTAGGTTGCAGCAAGAAACAGGAGGTGACTCTGTGGAGCTACAGGAAGATGGAGAACGAATGCGAAACCGTGGAGTTGGTAAAAAACAATCAGATGTCCACGTGGTTTTTGTTTCGTTAATAATTTACTTCTTAAAGGGCGCTTCACCAGATCACATCAAAAATCTTAGTTAGGCACTTGAAGTCGTTACGTGCCCAATCAAGAGCTTTGTAGAACAATATTTTTTTTTAATTTGTTCGTTACGAGCCGCGAAAGCACGATGCGAGGAGGTGAGCTTGAAACCTTTGCCACTCGCCCCGTGTAGACTTCGCAAGCCAAATTACTTCCCTGCCCTCTTCGGTATGGGAGCAACTGGGAGCCGGAAGATCACACGACGCAGACGCATCAACACGTCATTCGCATGCAAGGTTACATTCGCATGACATGCCCAAGCCAGGTCGTGCCCGCAAGCGGTGTTGTGTCGTTTCGGCGTTCTCTGTAGTGCACTGCCTGTTTCTGTGGGATGGATCCCTCAATGCGCGCACGTTTGGAGAGGCTAGCATGGATCATGTATCCTTACCACGACACAAAGTGTCGCACGGCTGGAACTGCTCTAAGGGGCGCTGCATCGAAAACACGCCAAGCGTTGTCAGGGCTGGCGCCGGCACAACGCAAGAACGGCGAGAACACGAACGCAAACACAATGGAGAAAGCTAAGCTTCGCATCTCGCTTGATTCGAAGTAAAAAAAAAAATAAATAAAAACGCGCACAGATTCCCTTTGTACGTTTTAATATTTCCATCACCTTTCATTCTTCTATTCAAGCAACAAATCGCAAAAATTACATATGTCGCTTCGAAAATTCTCGCAGTGTCACGTACTACTGTGACGTGCGCAGGACCATTCCTTGTACGTCACCTCCACCATGTTGGGGAGTGCGCCCGTGAGATTAAAGGCAGGCGGCGTTCAGTCTGACATTTCACCTCTTTCCGGGGCGCGTAGCGTTGCAAATCTTCGCAGACGAGATCTTAAGCGCCCAGTGCATGCATTTCTCTTGCCTGTTTGAAATGCTCAAACCCGATGAGGGGCCCTTTAAGGTGTTCACAGATAGAGGAGAAATTTACCCTGTGCGATGAGAACCGGTTAATACGAGGCTAAAAGACCCTTATGGCCTTTTAGTGGTCTGGCTATTTGCTCTGGTGCTGCCCTTCTCAGCCAAGCCGAAAAAAAATGAGACCCAGGAGCGTGTTTATTCGTCGGTGGTCACTTAACTCACCATGCTGGACAATAAAAGGAGAGACCGTGTTCTGCGAACCGTTCGGGATAAGGACAATTGAAAGGCTATGCTAAACCATATCGGCGCCTTTGTGCCATCATAAACTATAACATTTGCAATTTTTTTTTTTGCTTTTCTGTCGTAGACACAGCCCACGCACGTGTTTTCGAAAATTTCAATTTGTGTAAAAATTTATTGTGCCTATATTTACGATTTTGGGTGCCTAAAACTGTGTTTTGCCTGCCTATTTTTGGCGCCTAAAACCCGATTTTTTAGTGCCTATAAATCCGGCCTCTAGTGATGACACGCACGTGGAGTTTACCGAGGATGCAGGAAAACGTGAAGTTGTTATGCGCCCCAACTCTTGTCTTTGGGAAAACAACATATAAATGTTTCTAAGCAGGTATTTTCGTCAACATTATTGGAAAAAAAGTTTACCGGCCGAGAATAAAATGGTTTAAAAAGATCATAAAATGACGCAATGCCGAATGCCGCTCATTCAGTTATTCACCGTAACGAAATTATTTTTTGACATTCGTCATCTACGGAATGCTTCAAAGCAAACGCAGTGCAGCTGTCAGTCACAAAACAATGATGAGTACTTAATTTTGGAGAACTGCTACAGCTAGGTACGTTGTGTATTTGCAAGCAACACAATTTTAGGCAATGCACTTGGTATATGAGCATGTGACTTACGAGTGTCAGAAGAGTATTGAATGCAGTAGGCTTGCACACGTCCGCGCAGTTTGTATATTTTATATAGATCCATCGACTACCCCAAAAGGAAGTCTTTAAATCGTCATATTTCGGCAAAATAATATAGATTTACACACTCGTCTGCTTAGTGGAAAACAAAATGCCGTATGGAGAACTTCGGTTTTTCATTATTTGATTTCCCAGTGCGAGCAGCTCTATTTCTCAGCGAAGCCAGGAGAATAGTTTTTGTCTGCACTTTTGCTTCGTTATGAAAGTAATAAAAGTGGACATAAAAGCAGTTCTTGCTGAGTAAGCCACCCGTTCCTGTAATATTGCCCACATTCATTTCGTGCTGACGTGAGCACGCAGGTGCTGCCAAGCGTGAAACATCGCCTAGTTTAAGAGCATCATATGAACAGAACTGAAATTTTCATATTATTTGCATATCCCCCCCATCTGTCATCTCAGGTCCTTCCTTTCCCTAATAAAAGAATGTAGCTATCTATTATGCCATGAGTCCCAGGGAGAGAGCAGCCTCCCTCGGCCTGGTAGGCGGTCGTGATTCCCTAGGCCTCAGAAGCTCTCTCAGCCAGCTAAGGCAGTATATATATATATATATATATATATATATATATATATATATATATATATATATGTATATATATATATATATATATATATATATATATATACAGGGGTGTCCCATTTATCACGCAGCACGATTTTAAAAAGAGGAACGGCGTTACGCGAAGCAGACCTAGTGCATAATGTCCCCAGTATACTGTAGTAGCCGCTACTATTTTTTTCATTAATGTGAATTAATTAATCAGTCCTAATTAATTTCATAACTCCGAAAATACTCACCTAATTATCAAAGTGTCAATGAGGCAAATGTGGGCATGTTGAAATGACATCTATCTGTGCTACTTTTAACAACGTAATTGCGTGCTAATTTTTTCCTTTCGGATTAGATTGTTGCTTTTTGCATGGCCTCCGAGGTCGCGCGCCGGCGCACAATCTCGGAGGCCATGCATAAAGCAACAATCTAATCCGAAAGGAAAAAATTAGCACGCAATTAGTACGTTGTTGAAAGTAGCAGAGATAGATGTCATTTCAACATGCCCACATTTGCCTCATTGACACTTTGATAATTAGGTGAGTATTTTCGGAGTTACGAAATTAATTAGGCCTAATTAATTAATTCACATTAACGAAAAAAATAGTAGCGGCTACTACAGTATACTGGGAACATTATGCACTAGGTCTGCCTCGTCTAACGCCGTTCCTCTTTTTTAAATCGTGCTGCGTGATAAATGGGACACCCTATATATATATATATATATATATATATATATATATATATATATATATATATATATATATATATATATATATATATATATATATATATATAATACAGAGCGCCCTAGATAACAATTAGTGAGATGAAGTTGTCCATTTCATTGTTAAATACCGTTGTACATCATTGCGTCTCATGAAATATCGGGATTACAGTGCCAACTGCACTGAACTTCCGTGATTGCTGTTTGGTATATTCCGTACCTGCCGTGTGATCCAGCAGCAGTCTTTGTACGTTACTGAGAGAAAACAGTTGCCAAGTGATCCCGTGCACACCACAGCTGGCGTCCTTTCTTTCGTGTTTCCTGTCCGCCAAGTTCTGAAGCTGACTAAAGACTGCGCACATTGAATCTTTATGCCTAAAGTATCCATCTAACTCATACCTTTTTTTTCTGTTCGAGCACTAGAAAAGGCTAGAAAAGGTGTGGAAAAGTAAGTGAATAATTAAATGCAGAATGCCAAGCACAATTTCATGTTATGCAAATGCAACGTACATGCTATTTTACACACACTTACAACTATAGGTTTAATGTGACTTTAAGTTGGAGTCTGCGTAAGCTGGCAAGTTGAGGTATGTTGCCACCTTTTTGGAAAATATTTGTATATTTTTATCCTAATGTGATGGCTTTATGTTTGTATTAAAAAGGGCTGTTTAAAGAGACACTTCAAGCATGTTAGACAAAAAAGTGCGACTAATCACTATTTAATTACGGAAATTACCCAAAATATGCCCATCACGCCAATGGTGATAACTACCGATCCTCTGACACAAAACGAAAATAGCTTGGCAGGGATGTAGCTGTACATTCAGGCTATGCAATGAACTAGAATCTTTGAGCTATCATGAATATTAAGTATAGTATGGGCGAAAAACCAAAAATTGTGTAATTTGAGATGGTTGCATTTCAGTCAAAACCTTATAACACAAAAAAGATATTGATCGTTTTCAATTATACTTGTTGATTGCGTAGACTAATGTTGCATAAAGAATCATGGGAAGTTTCATTGAAAAATATCAGCTCACACAAAAGTTATGACTTTTGGGGCATCAAAAAACAACTGAAAATGAAGTTTCGAGAAAAACAAAAAAAGAAGTATTTCAAACGTGTTATATATATCATTGAAAAGTTGTGAGACGCTAAAAGCTGCCCGACTCGTAGCTGGGACCCTCGTCAGCTGCCTCGAGTTCCCTGTTTGGTGGTTTAGCAGCTCCAAGTTTTTTTTTAAAGCTTTTTTTCGTCAGCCGTTCACTGGCGGCTGCCGTTCTTCAAGCGAGTTCGGTGCCTGCCGAGGCAAGCTACTGTGCTGTAGTCCCCAGGATCGACGCCAGTCTGCCTCAAGATATCCTGCGTGTCACTATTTCAATTCCTCAACTGACATGTTCAATCCTACAGTCCAAGCAAAACAGTGCGCGGGCCTACATGAACATTTTAGGGACACGCTGCCAAAGCATCCCATTGAAGCATTCATTTCCATTTTACGTTTTCACGCAGGCGTATTTCATCAAAATGTACCGTGCAAACAGAGGTCTGCATACACAGCCTTCTCTGTTCAGGATGTCTTTGTGAAAACGTCCCTTGTGCTTGTATTGCCTTGTGCCCAGAGCTTTCACTTCAATGCAGGCACACCAACTTTTCACACTTTGCATTTCGGCCTTTGTTTAACTCGGAACTTAGCCATATCTTGTTATTTTCGGTAAGACAAGAATCCAGGACACTGAAGTGGCAGAAAAATGGCTTTCACGATTGTAGTACAACACATCAGTGCAGTGTAAACACGGTGTCACTTTGTGTGTCCCGACCTTGCACTTAGGGCGATTTGAATAAAAAATAGCCGTGATTACCATTGCTCAATCTTATTAAGCTTTAGCATACTGCACCACAAATCAATCGAAATGTATCCTGCGAATTTGGACACGAACGAAAGTTTGTTTTACTGATTAAAATGCAAGTTTCGTCTTCACAAAATATCAGTTTCGGTTTCAGGGAGGTCTACCGATAGTTCTAAAAACAAACATAACTGTCGAACGGAACGAGATAGAGACGTCATTTTTGCTGAAGAACAATTCTGAATATTTTTATATTCTTCAAATATTAAAAAGTGAAGTTCGCTTTTTATGAAAACAATACCGTTTTCAAGGGTGAAAGCACACCTTAACGAGCTTTGGTAAATTGATTTGCGTAAAACAGCGGGACTTGTTATTCAATACATTGGGTACTGCTCCACTCCCAGTCTAGTAATTTTCCAAAGTTAGTCGAAAAAAATAGCAGTGGCTTAGCTCGGCTATGCCAGGATGTACGTAGCGTGAGCAACGGATGGACGGACGGGCGGACGGACGGACGGGCGGACGGACGGACGGACGGACACATGGACGGACGGACTGACGAGCGAGCTCACGCTAGTCAAGCGCCAGCCCGCCAGTGACAAGTCATTCGAGGAGCTTCCACGCCTTCTCCGTCTTCCAGGTATCGGGTATTCGCAGCACGGCTCTCGATAAGCCACGCGAAACTGCTCAACGTCGGCCAGTGTAACTTACGCTACAAAACTCCCGTATCTTGACAAGTCATCGTTTGAAATATAGCCTAAAAACATATGCGCGAAGCAAAATGTAATAAGAATAATAACAATATATGGAGTTTTACGCCCCCAAAACCACGATATCATTATCAGGGGCCGTAGTGGAGGGCTCCGCAAATTTTGACCATCTGGAGTTCTTTAACGTCCACTGACATCGCACAGTACACGGGCCTCTGCCATTTCGCCTCCATCGAAATGCGACCGCCGCGGCCGGAATCGACGAGCTTCGGGTCAGCAGCCGAGCACCCTAGCCACTGATCAAGCGAGGCGGACGCAAAAGAAAATATACTGTAGTGATTTTGTCCCCTAGAAGGAAAGTAATGCCGTGTTTTCTACAAAGCGCTCCTTTCGTGAAGCCTTATTGACTTCCAGTGACAAAGTGAAAAACAAATTTGGCAATTAATTTTTGCGTGCACAGCGTTGGTAGTACTAAATGTGCTATCAATTCAACTGATTTTTATCTGGTCGGAAGAGGCAGCCATATAAATTTTGTTAGCGTAGCTTCTCTCAGGTGAAGCTGTTGTAGCTAGGTAGCTTAATGGCAGCAATATCTGCTTGAGAAGCTGACTTCATCGAACGCTTTTTTTTTGCTCTTCCGGTTACGCCAACACCGACGACAGCGACGACGCCGCTAAACACAGGTAAGGGCGCTAGAGCTGCTCTGTAAAACGTCAGGCCTGCGCGGAATGCGCAGCAATGTCCCAGCGAATGCTGGAAGAGCGGCCTTTCTAGAGCCAGGTCTAAATTCTCTTGGGAAACTAATACAGTGAAGTATCAATTGTACGAACGTCGGTTCAGCGAATATTTTAGAATAACGAAATTTTAGAGAATCCCTGTTGGTTTTCCTATGCATGCTATGCAAAAATCTCTCAGTAAAACAAACTTCTGTATAGTGAATATTTCAGTTGAACGAACTTTATCAGCGGACCTGGGCTCAGTTTTGCGATCAATTCCATAAAATTTCGCCCTCTGAAGCATTGGCGCAGCCGATGCGTGCGCCCCCAAATCACCCATTCATCGGCGTCGGTGTAACATCGATTGCGCATGCAGTGTCGCAGAGGCAAAGCGGCAGTGCGGCAGACGAAATGGAGCCACGTGCGCTTCAGTTCCTACGCACAGCTATCAGATTTGGAAATTGTTGTGAGTGTTCGTCCAAAACTGAAAGAAGAGTGTGACGAAAAAAGTTGTAATGGTTGAGGTAGATTCGAATCCTGTATCTCTAACCGTGGCTGTAGGATATGTTAGAAAGTTGCGTGACTTGGTATCACAGCAACAAGTTGTGCCAGAGGCAATGCACAGAAACGTAGATTCCCTGGGAGCTTTGTCTCTTTTTGCGCTTTAAGGTCACAAGTCGAAATGAAACTAACAGAATTCTGTCCAAAATAAATTGTATTTCACACGTTTAAGTCAATTTCTGTAGTACCCAATGCTTTTTCGTATTCTAGTGAACATTCAGTTTCGTGAACTTTCAGTTATGTGAACTTTCAGTAAAGTGAACTATTTATATGGCTCACGTGAAGTTCATTCAATTGAGTGTTCGCTGTATAAGTAAACATGCAAGGTATACAGTACGCCATATACATAAATTTTATGAAATAGGGAGGCACCCACTACGCCATTATTCGTCTTTCTGCGAATAACTGAGGTACGCCCTGCACATATATATTGTATTATGCCCATTTTGTTGATGACGATGAAGAATTACGGCTCAGCACATTGCAGTGTGTTGGAAGTTTCAAACTCTACACTCGCTGCGCAATTAGCATTGTGTGATGACTGGTTGATATTGTACTCTTCTGCTACGCTATATTTCATAGGCTAACGTGATTGCTTGCCAGACATGACCCCTGTATTTTCAAGCACTAGCTTAGCACTGCTGTACAATACCCTACTGCCACATAAAGGGCACCGCTTCAAATCGCATTCGATCGGGGATATGTTTTCTAATTTCTGTTTTTCATGTTTATCGTTCATACCAACAGGTGGCGCCGCTTAACGCAGGAAGAGGCGCCTAAGGGCTGCGCTCTAAATTTAATTGTGGAACGAAAACACAATAGAAAGCAACAAGGACAGAAATGAAACAGATTGGATGCGGGTCTGCCGGTTCTTGGTCACAATTGTTGACACAGTGCTGGTATCTTTCTCCGTCATCTTTCTCCGTCAGATTCAAACATATTCAGGATTTGGCCCATTTTTCTTTCGAAACTGCCTTTTTCAGTTTACGTTGTAATTAGGAATTGCCCCGAGTTGAATAGAATTGTTTGAAAAGTAAAGAATGCATAGGTGCGCTTTACGTTTCAGTGTAAGTTAACCCAGTTTCCGTTTTTGGATCGTTTAGAGAAAAAAAAACGCCATAATTCATGATAACATATTCGAGACAGGTTCCTGCTATAGTAGAAAATGACATTGGTTCATATTACGTAATTACTGTTTCTTGGTCCAAGAAAAATTTGAATATTCCTTACTGCTTGAGGCATTTGTCCCGATTAAATAATAGCTGCCTGCTTTTAGAAGGGTTCCATCGTTTAGTACATAGTATACTCGAGAGAAGCATTTTGCGCTAAAGTGAAGTGTGCAGACAAGAGGCATAGGTAAGTATTAATTTGCTGTAGGCACAATGAAGAGGGGTCTGGGAGCAATATATTTCGAATAATAATAAAATTTGGGGTTTAACGTCCCAAAACCACCACATGATTATGAGGGACGCAATATATTTCGAAGTATTGCATTGATTTATGTCTGCAGTTCCCTTTCTCGTGTTAGTTCTTGTTGTTGATCATGCCAAGGGTCACGCTGGACAAAGAGATCAGGTCATTTCGTGAGGAAACGACGTACATAAAAAAAGGAGGACCCCTTTTTGAAAACCAAATGTGAAGCGACATTGATACTACACGGTGAAGTTATACTGGTGGAACTCAGTTAAGAAATTCCTTGCGGATTTTTACTGAGTGGGGTATCAAGCTCGGAGCGCTTTAGGGGCTTGTCGTTAATCCATGTATCTGATGTAGCGTGATCACGCTCACAGTAAAGCGCTAAATACAGGCCTTGACAACGCTAGCAATGCTCAAACCCTATATAAAATGAACGAACAAGGTCTAAAATAATATAATGAACATAAATAACTAAGAAGTGATCACAATAGTTAACTAAAAATAGCTAAAAAACATTTCGCAAACTCGCGGCTGACTCCAAACCCGCTCGTGAAAGGGTGCCACCGCCTCGCCGAGCGAGTGAATGCCCCTCTCCCTACGCTTTGCCGGCGCTTCGTTGCCGGCGAATACGCGTAGCCCGATATGTCAGTACTCGCAGCGGCCGTACACTCTTATCACGGTAACGTTTAGGACAGCATAAAACGGCAAGTAACTTATAGTTTATAGGTTACATGGCTGTTACAACAATTTTATCTTTGTGTTTTCTTCATTTACCTCTCACATAAAGGTTACATTGACAGAAGCATGCCATTTTAAAAGCTAAAGCACCGCGATAGGCATTGTAACCTCTAGATTGTAACTTATAAAAGCGCAGTGACTCATCCGTCAGGGGACCTACACTATGGAGTGGAAGTTTATTGGTCAATGTATCAAATCGCGATCTTTCTTGTTCAACGGTGGCTTTAGCAATTGAACACTGGATAATGTATAAACAGAACGGGTATTAGGTAACAGCAGAAAAGAAAATAAGAGTAGCAGCGATATTAGATACTGTTGCAAGTGATGGTGGGGTATGAATTAAAACTGCAGTTCAATAAAGTGAGCCCACTTCACATGTAATTAAAGAAGTGGCATAACATCCGAACAGACATGGGCACAACAACCGACAAAATTATAACGATGCGATCGAAGAATAATTCCGTGGAGCGAGAAAAATATGTTCCGAGACTCGCAATACAATTTATACGAATTGTCTTGTTGTCTTGTCTCTTTAGTTTTTTTTTGTCTTTTTTTCTCGTGAAAGTTAACTGGCCGTAATGTGCAGCAAACGTCAGGCTTAACACGCTTAACCGTCATCAATTTGCCAACACAGGAGAAAAAGATGCCCCTAAGTTCACAAAACAGCATGCGACGGCCGCTCCAGTGTGAGCGCATAGAGGGATGTGTGAGCTCGCGGTGATGGCGTGACTCACAAATGTGGCGTCTTGCTGGCGCCGTTTCAACCAGTTTCAACCGCATCGAAGGAAGGACGGCGTCATCTCTCTGAGGCTTTGCACAGCTTGAGGTGTATGCCGGGAAGGACATTCAAATGAGAGGCGGTTGGTGTGGCGTTTGAAGTCGCGCTTGTGCTGCTCTTTGTTTCATCGATTTAACCAGGTTTTACGCTCCTCGTTTTGATCACGTGCGTTGCCTAATTGTGTTTTGTACGTGAGTGACGCGTACCTGGTGACACAGTAAGCAAACACACTCGCAAACGCGCGATCCGCCGCAAATCAGCCACGAGGCAATGCAACGGGGACATGTTCAGTGCGCTGCGCGTCCGTTGCAACGAGCTGCATTGCCGATTCTTCGACTGTCTGAGACTGGCAATTATCGAACGTGTTGCATCCGTTGTTACGGTGGCCGAAGACAGCAGCCAATATGATCTACACGTAAGTAATGTTCTCTGTTAAGTGCATTATTTGCTTGTGTATGTGTGTTTATGTTACGTGCTTGCAAGAATTTACGCTCATGCTTACGCTACTGTAAGAGGTGGACCATGTCAGAAAAATAACTGATGTCATGTTTTATGCAATGCATTGTTATTGACAAAATTCAGTTCGCGTTTGTCCTTACAAGGCGGGTGTTTGGGGGTATATTATCAAACATCCGACCAAGATCATTTGTTATCTTTCCAGTTTATCTGAAAAGCATGAAGGACAGAAGTTTAGCCCTTCTTGCTGTCATCGTGTTGGTACCTTGAAATTGCTCGATGAAGCCTGCAATCACGATGTGAAATATTGTTGCCAGCATTAACAAAGTGCCCCATATCAGCGCTGCCCAGAAGATTTCTGAGTGCGCACTAACTTGCTCCTCTGGGTTTTTTGTCACGACTTGGTCGCAGGTAGATGATATCTGTGTGTGTGTATGTGTGTGTGTGTGGGGGGTGAGGGGGGGGAGTGAATGAGTGTTTGCGCGTGCGTGTGTGTGTGCGTGCGTGTGTGTGTATGTGTGTGAGAGTGAGTGCGTCTGCGTGTCCGTGCATATGCGCGCGGGCATTCATGTGTGTGTGTACGTGTGTGGATATGTCTGCGCGCGCGTTTGTGTTGGTGTGTGTGCGCGAGCGAGCGAGCGAGTGAGTTTTAGAATGCGTGTTTGTGTGCATGTGTGCGGGTGCTTGTGCGTGTGTGTACATGAGTGGGTGAGTGTGTTTATGTGAGCGTGTGTATGTGTGCGCGCGCGTTTCTCTCTGTGCGTGCGAGCATGCGCGCGCGCGCGTGTGAGTGCGTGTTCAATTTTTGCTTTGGTTGGCGGCGCTCACCTTCTCAAACAGCTGCAGCCAATCTTCCACATCTTGGTCTTCGGTGCCGCTGAAGAAAGGCGGATCGCGTTGACGCAGGGTGGTAGGCACGATGACCAGTGGAGATTGGATGACCGTGCTTGGTTGGGCGGTGCCTTGCTCGGTGGTTGGATCAGGCATTGTCGGGGCGGTGGGCAGCTTCGGGCTTCGAAGTTCGAGATTTAAGAACCCAGCACCTCCACCACTTTGTAAGGGGGGTTTATTCGGTGACGTTGGCAGCAGGCAGAGAGCCGGCAAAGCGAAAAACCGTCAGTCAGGCTAGGCACCCACAGCTCGCGATCTGCTCTCGCGCTTCGCACCAAGCGAGCGTCCCACTGGCGAATACGTTGCTCCTTCACCACTGCAATATATATATATATATATATATATATATATATATATATATATATATATATTGTCACGTGTTATGTTGTGTTGTTGTTGGGCCGCAATGGATACGGGACCAGCCCAGTGGAGAGCAGAGGTGGAACTGTTTATCCTCGAGATACAGATTTGGAAGCGCAGCGTAGGTGGCGCTAGTTGTTGTTCTTTAGTTCGAAGGCGACGCGTAGATGGCAGCACAAGAAAAATATTTGGGATACTGCGCGCATATGTAACACGCCCTTTTTTTTGTAGACGTGTTTTCCAGTTTTAAGTGAAGTCGCTTCTTAGGCTGGGATAGCGAGCAGGAGGCTTGATCCTTCTTCTGAAGCAGGTGTTTGAGGTGGGCGAGGCCGTTCCTCAACTTGCTGTGTTGGAACTGGTAGGCTTGGCTCAGCTATGTCGTAGTCCTGCGGCGAAGCCTCCGCAACAGTCTGCTGTGGTGTTCTTGGTCGCAGGTGGATGCGATTCCTGAAGAGGATGCCTCCGGTCTCTTTCTTTACGGCATATCTTCGAGGTTCTGGACCGACGTTCACCACAGTGGCTTTTTCCCATTTTTGATTGAGGTGTAGCCACACAGGCTGACCAGGATTTAGTTCCAGGAGATTTCTTGTGAGGGAGTCGCCGTGTTTATGTTGCTGTTTCTGCCTTTCGTGGAGAAGCGCATGGTGAGGTATAGTTGGGAAGCTCGGCTGCAGTACGCTTGGAAGGGTTGGTAGGAATGTGCTTAACTTCCTTCCCATTAGCAGCTCAGCTGGAGAATTTCCCCCTATCGTTGGAGTTGAAGGATAGTTGAGCAGCACAACTGCACGGTCTTTGCCTTCCTCTGATGCCTTTGTCATCATTGATTTTACAGTTTGGATTGTCGTTTCTGCTCGACCATTGCTGCGGGGATACAGTGGAGAGGAATGGACATGTTTCATGTCCCACTCATAAAAAAAAATTCCTCAGCTCGGCGCTATCAAACGGTGGCCCTTGGTCAGATATTACAACATTTGGTATGCCGAACCTGTCGAATGTATCCTTGAGTACCTGTATTGGTGAACAGGCTGTGGTACTCGTCATCTGCCGAACCTCTACATACTTGGAGAAGTAGTCAACTATGAGAAGGTATTTCTTGCCTCTAAGATGACAAAAAATCCATGCCAAGCTGCATCCAAGGGCGGTCAGGTAGAGATCTGTCCAACAATGGCTGCTGCGAATTAGCATTCCGATGTGAATGACATATCTCGCACCTGTTTACCAAGTATTCAATGTCCTTGCTTAAAGATGGCCAATACACACTCTGGTTTGCCAAGTTCTTGCAAGCAGTAATTCCGGGATGCGCTTGGTGCAACGTCTGAAGTACAGTTGATTGACACGCTGTTCGTATGACTAACCGCTGGCCATAGCAAACAAAGCCTTCTGTTGTGTGCAGTTCAGTTCTGATGCGCTAGAATGACTTGACATTGTTGTCGACGTCTGAAAGTCTCTGAGGACACCCATCCTGAATGTATCTTGCCACCTTTTGTAGGGTCGGGTCTTGTGCGGTGGATTCTGCAATTTGACGAAGCCTTGCTGGAGTTGCTTGGATCAATGTTGATACTAGAAGCCCTTGATCATGCTCCACGGTTTGCACCTGGCTCGATGAGTCTGGTGCTCGCGACAGTGTATCTGCTGCTATCATTTGCTTGCCCGGTACGTATGTGATAGTGATGTCGTATCGCTGTAATCGAAGAAGAAGTCACTGGATTCTTGGTCACAGTTTGTTGATGTCTTTATTTTGAATACCGATCAGTGGCTTGTGATCCGTTTGCACTGTGATGTGTCGCGCGAAGGTATAGTAGTGAAATCTCTCACATGCGAACACAACAGCCAGAAGCTCTTTTTCTATTTGTGCCTACAGCTGCTGCGTGGTTGTGAGAGCTACTGATGCGTAAGCCACTGGTCTGCCTTCTTGCAGCAGCACTGAGCCCATTCCATAGGAGCTGGCATCCGTTGAGACGGTTATTGGCTTCGATGGATCAAAATAGCGAAGCACAGGTGCCGTCATTACTTTCGATTTGATGAGCTCTACAGTGTCGGTATGCTGCTGCGTCCAGTTCCAGTGGACATCCGTCTTTAGTAGTTCACGGAGAGGTGTTGTCGCTTCTGAGAAGCTGGGAATAAATTTAGTCAGGTAAGTTGCCCTTCCCAAAAATCTTTGTAGCTCTTGTTTGTTTGATGGTAGTGTTATGGCTTTGATGGCTTTAACTTGATCCGGGTCTGGAGCGATGCCTTGGGGTGAGAGTTGGTGACCCAAGTACGTAATTGCTGTCAAACCCAGCTGGAGCTTGGCCTTGTTGAGGTTTAGGTTGTTGGCGCGTGCTGCTGTGAGCCCATTCCTGAGGTCTTTCTGATGCTCTTCAAGGTTTCGTGATGCGACCAGAACGTCGTCAACATAGGGCTTGACGGTAACTTGCCGTTCGAAGACCCTGTCAATAGCTTGTTGGAAGAGGTCAGGAGCTGTTGCGAGACCAAATGGAACACGAAGAAATCGGTATCTTCCCCAGGGCGTCGTGAACGCACACAAACGCGAACTTGCTTCATCCAAGACCAGTTGGTAGAAGGCACTTTTTGCGTCAAGGACAGATAATACTTTTGCACCGCTCAAGTTTGCGAAGAGTTCCTCTGTCACAGGCACCTGGTAATGTTGTCTTTTGATGGCCTTATTTAAGTTCCTGGGATCCAAGCACAGTCGGACGCTGCCGTCTTTCTTCGTGATGATAACAATCGGATGGACCCACTCGGAAGGCTTTGAGATTTCAGTGATGATTTCATTTTGTTGCATTCGTTGCAGGGCTGTTTTGATTTTGTGCTCTAATGCGCTGGGTACACGGCGTGGAACTGACACCGTGGGAGTTATTCTTTCCTCGAGCTGTATGGAATAAACTCCAGGTAGTTTTCCGATGCCTTCAAATACATCCGGAAAGCCGTTGAGCACGTCTTCAAGTCGTTGCGTTGCTATGCACGCAGCTATAGTTGTTTGCTGCCGTTGCCTTCTCGTGACCAGATTCAGGGATTTGCATGCGTTGGCGCCGAAAATCGGCTTCAGTGGTTGGCTGACGACGAGAAACTTTAGGGTGAACTCTTTTTCTTTAGTTGACCATCGCAGCTCGCATTCAGCGTCGATGGGCAGTTGCTGTCCCGTATAAGTTGTCACTCGTGCTGCTGTTGGCTTGAATGGAGGCTGCGTTGGCGATGTGTTGAGCTGATCTTTGGGCATTATATTTACGTCGGAGCCGGTATCAAGCTTGAAGTTGACGTTGTGGCCATTTACGCTGACCATTTCTGTCTACTCCGAGTTGTTGATGTTGTGGAGGTCGAGACTCTTCAAGAAAACATCTTGCTGCTGATCCTGTTGCTGTGGATCTTCGAGGAGACCTATTCGCTGGCGGGAGGTATTGCTGCCTCGTTGGCCTTGACTACACAGGCTGGCAAAATGCCCGAATTTGTCACTGTTGTAACAGTTGGAACCGTAGGCAGGGCATTCGCGTGGTCTGTGCGTTCTTCCACAGCGTGAACACTTTTGCTGCAGCATCAGCTGTGGTTTCTGTTGCCGGTTCTCCATTGTTGCTGGTTTTTGTGAGTTCCATTGCTTCGGCTTCTGTAGGGCTTGCACTTCGAAATTTGGCTCCTGGAGCTCTTTTACGTGCTTCTTTGATATTTCCGCTGCCTTGCACATTGTTATGATTTTGTCAAGTGTGAGGTCCCGATCGCGAAAAAGGCGCTCTCTCAATGCTGCATCTCTGATTCTTTTGACGATGCGGTCGCCAATAAGTCGGTCTTTTTTCTCCCCAAAGTCGCATTTTTCTGCTTGCCTCCGAAGGTCCGTTACAAACTCGTCGAATGTCTGGTTTTCTTTTTTGCTTCATCGTGTTGAGCACAGCAGACGCCTGTATACGTTTTAACGCGATAGCGTTAAAGGGCTCGTTTCGCAGAAATTCCGGCGTCGGCGTCGGTGTCGGCATCGTTGGTTGTGAGCGAAAAATCATCATCTTGTTCGTGACCGAAAAATCGAGAAAGATGCAAATAAAATAAATAATAAAATTTTCCGGGTCCGAGTAAGGATCGAACCCGGGCCGTCTGCGTGGCAAGTAGGTGTTCTACCACACAGCCATGCCTCTGCTTGGAAATACAGTGAAAATAACTTCCTCTGCTTGGAGATGCAGTGAAAATAACTTTCATTCTTCGCAAACGCAAGCGTCCTTTATATAGGCGTAGCCATATAACACGTAATATCCCAGGAATATTGCGTCGTGCAAGCGTGCATTGCCATGCGGCGTCAGAATGTGCGACTATCATAACGATTTCGCAGTTTAAAGCCGGCCACCCATTACAAACGGCACACACCTCACTGCACGTATTCCCTTAACACCACGTAGTGGGTGCATAGCAAGTATGCATTAAGTGGTTGAAGTAGGCACTCGGGACAGGATATCGCTATCACGTTCAACTCTTAAAGGCGAAGATTAAGGGTCCCCCAATTTTTTTTGTTTGGTCTGTAGAGGGCATCGAACTGTTTTAGGAGGTACGTAACTTGATCCGTCGGCTGCTCGCCGTCGGTGGTTGGAGGTGGAGGGGGGAATGTCTGGGCGACGCGGCGGCCGTGGGGCCCGAGAACATGGAGAAGTAGGGCTCTACGTGTAGCCGTAGGCTTGGTGGCGTACTCACAAGCTTGCTCGTAGATGTTGTACGCTTCTTTCCAGTCCTCCCAGGCTTGCTGCGGGTTGTCCCCCTGGCTCGAAATGTGCCGGTGGTTGCAGGAATGCGCTGGCCATAGTTGCGGGGTGGTTTCGATCACTCTGACACCATGTTTTGTTGCGTTGTTGTTGGGCCGCGATGGATACGGGACCAGCCCAGCAGAGGTGGAACTGTTTTTTCTCCAGATACAGATTTCGAATCGCAACGTAGGTGGCGCTAGTTGTTCTTTAGTTCGAAGGCGACGCATAGATGGCAGCACAAGAAGAATAGTTGGGATACTGCGCGCATATGTAACAGTCACGGGCTCAGAAGATGGTTTAGAATGGCGACGACGAAGTGCTGAGCTGAACGCGCTTGGACTGCAGCAGGTTTGTACGCTTTTGCTCGCAAACATATCCTGCGTTTATAGTTTCTTCCCCGGAACATCTTTGGTGGAGGTGCGGGGTACGACTCGCTATACTGCCTCAGGAGCTGGATCTTCGCAGCGGACGGCGCGTTGCTGCTACAGCGATGACTGAACAAGCTACCCAATGTGAACAAGATCCGCCAGGCCCACAACCGATTGTTGTGGTGCAGCCCCGTG
>JALIZH010023230.1:0-50049 GCA_030522465.1 Rhipicephalus appendiculatus | reverse complement strand
CTCATGCTCACGTCCGTCCGTCCCTCCGTCCGTGCCCTGGCACGGTGCCAGGTGGCCGCCGGTGCGCGGCAACAGACGCCGGTCGCGTCGGTCGCGCCTCGCGTCGGACTCTACAGCGCTCGCGCTTTGCTTGCGTAGCGTTGCTGTGCCCAGCGCGTCCAATCATGCAAAGGAGGGAGACGCGCGCATCGCGTTCCAGTTTGACCGAGAGAGAGAGGACAACTTTATTAAAAAATAAACGAACTCAGACTGGGTCCACTAATAAAAAAAGGCAAGGCTTAGGCATCAGACAGGCCTAAAAGTTTCAAATGTTCGAGTAGTAGCTTCATGATGTCTGGGGAGGAGTCCGCCAGTCACTCCTCCAGGGTCGCAGGTCTGAGATTCGTAGGTATGTGATTACGCTCGCCCATGGCCGCACGGCCTTCTGGAAAAACCCACGTAACGTTAGCGTTATCCGTGTAGCCACCGCATGCCACGCAGGCAGGAGACCCATCCTTGCATTGTATGTAGTGCTGAATGGGGGTGTCATTAAAGAGTGAGTTTGGGCGCGCCTCGCCAGGGCTGCCTCGCGTCTCGTCATGGAGTGAGGTGGATCGGGATAAACCCTGCGGTCGTAGCGCATCTCGTGCAATCGGTCGCGCCTGTCTAAACGCGCCATAGCAAGTGTCTCGGTTCGCTTCAGGGAATCCCGCCACCATAGGGGGAGGACCGCGGGGACTTGCACAGGACATGGCGTGTGCCACTTGATTCCCTCTGATCCCCTGGGGACCAGGTATCCAGTCTATTCGAACACGTAACGAAGGGTGGGCGTCTAAGTGCTTCGTTACTGTGCTGTAATGCGCGTCTGGAATGTCACCTGTCGCGAAGGCTCGACAGACTGCTTGGCAATCTGTGCGTATCAGTACACAACGGGCATTTGGGTTGGGTATAGTAGCTGCCTCTACTATGGCCGTGATTTCTGCCATGCATTGCGCATTGATGTTATGATGGAAGCCCCATTACAGTGGTAGTTCATCGGAAGCTATTCCCGTTCGAAAGCCCTCGCCGGTCTGAGATGGAGATGTGTCCGTGTACAAGATCCACTCTCCTGTGGTTTCTTGGAGGTGTTGAACTCGTGCTTCGCGTCGTCCTGTTTGTGTTTCTCGATCCATGTGCCGTGGTACAGGTTCGACGGTGATCTGGCCGAGCATCGCCCATGGGGGCCGGGTTGCTTCAAATGCGACAGGCGGCGATGTACCGTAGCCCAATTCTCCGAAGCAGAGCGTATCCTTGTGCGGATAGTTTGAGGCACGTCAATTGTGCTTCCCGGTGAACTTGAGCCAAATCGTCGAGGTTTGGAAGGATAGCCGTTCCTCGAACCCTATCAGACTTGCCGTATTGAGGGGTACACAATATAGTGCGAGAAATCTGACGAAGTAGGTTCTCGAGCTTGCATTTTTGGGTCTTGGTAATTTCAATATATGAATATTGATACATGACGCGGGGGGATGGCGAGGACCAGGGTCATGCGACTGAGTTGGTGTTCTTTGATGCCTCTCAGCTTGCGCGTTGTGCGTTTCAAGAGACTGTGAAATACCTGCATCTGTTGTGTTGTATGTAGAAACCACTCCTTCGACTTGCCGTCGTCTGCAACCAGAAGCCTTGAACTTTCATGCAGGGCTTTCTCGGAATGGGGTCATTCTTTATCGAGAGTGTAACGAGTTGCGGGTCTTCCTGGGCGCTAGGAAGTTTCCTATTCAAGGTATCGAGAAGTAGTGTCAATGGCCGACTGTAGCGTGTGTTGTAATTGTGATGGGGAACCTTTTCCGGCCCGGAGGGTGATGTAACCCGCATGGTTTGTAAAATGAAGGTCTGCTACTGATCTCAGATAGCGCGCCAGACTGTTGAGGGCGAGGGAAAAAAAGTGTCGGTGACAAAATTGACCCTTGCGGCACGCTCGAGGCTTACATTGAGGCAGCTACTACTACGCTGCCACCCCGCCGACCGTGTGGCCAGGATGGAACCACCGACCCGGCTGCCTGACCGGGGTCTCACCAGGAGGGAGAGGCCTGACCGGGGTCTCACCAGGAGGGAGGTGTAAGGTTTGGGGAAACCAGCTAGTCGGGGGGAGGCTGTTGGCGTCGGTGCGAACGAACAATGTCACCACGACAGGACGGCAAGTTGTGAGTCACCCCCCTTCTCGGCTGAGACTTGCCCCTCGCGGGTGTAATGGCTTGGACGCTAAGAATACGCAGATCAGGGCAAAATCAGGGACGCAACCCGTCCTGCTAATTTAGCGACAAGTTCGGCGGCGGAACCTTTTGATGCGCCCGGTCGTACGAGCGTGGGACCCGTCACCTTCTCACGTCAGTGAAGGGACACCTCGGTGTCGCCGGTTAGGTGTGGTGGCCCACGCCCCGGTAAGGAACTTGACCTGGGCGAGTGTGGGCGGCACCGTCGGAAGTGGCGTGCGCCCTTTGTTTTGGGCAAGGCAAGTTTGGGAGCCGTACCCCCATCGACGGATCGGGGAGAAAAAAAGGCTCAGTCTGGTTTGATCGGCGACACTGCTAGGCAGTGCTCGGGTCTCCCGAGGTGACGATGTCGTATGTAGCCGACCAGATTGCGTAAATACTTGTAAATAAGTTTTCTTCTCTTTTGTAACCACTACTGTACATTAAAAAGCTTTCGCAAATCTCCAAGCCTCTGTTCCCAAGTCGTCGCAAAGACCGTCTCCGACGGGGTACTTCGAGTGCGGAATTCACCAGCCTGGTTATCAGCCTCTGGCTGAATCGCGAGTCCTTGGACCGCGGGTAAAAGAACCCAACTTTACGGGTGGCAGCGGTGGGATCCCTTCAACCATCTCGTGAAGAAGAAGGGATCTGACAGGCGGTGAAGAAGACGGCGACGCTTGGGCAGCGAGTCAAGACTGCGCGTCAAGTACTCGGCGCGGGCGGAGAGAGAGAAAGCAGTACGTCAAGAGGACAAGGTTCCTGACGACGCCAGGAGACAGCCGCAGGAGTCGGCTGGCCGGCGCGTCAAGTCATCCACCGGGCGCCGGCGGCTCGACGCAGCGTGCAACAGCAAAACCCAGCGCGGAAGGAGGACGGGAGCTACGCACTGGTCGTCTCGAAGGGTGAGTGCTCTTCTTCTTCTGCTGGGGCCCGTGCACTGTGTTCGGTGGAGATCAGGGCGTAGGTCAAATGGAAACGCGCTTTGCCAACCCTAAATCCAGATAGGCGCACGGCGAGCGGGATGGGCGACTCTAATGACGGCGAGGGGGTCGGAAACGAGTCCGCCGTTCCGGAGGAGTCAGGGAGCCATTCGGAAGTCGAAACGCTCAAATTGAAAATCAGACTGAAGGAACTAGAGCTAGAAATTGCGAGAGAACAGCGTGGCTCCGGGCCGAGTTCTCGCGTTGACAGGGGGCCGGAGAGCCACAGCGAACTGCGACGTTTCTCAAAGTTGATTGCCAGCGTGCTGCCAAAGTTTCCGACGGAAGCGGAGGTCCCCGTGTGGTTTGAGGCCGCCGAGAGCGCGCTGGAGGGGGTACGAAGTACCAAAAGCTTGGTGAGGCCAAATTATTTTTCCGCTGGTCGCTGAAAAGATCCCCTTCCTGTCAACGCGCTTGGCGCCGCCTCAGCATAGGGACTATGAGGTACTTAAGGGGGCAGTGCTCGAAGAAATGAAGCTGTCTGCCGGCGAATATATCCGCCGGTTCCGAGGGGCGAAGAAACGGGCGGCGGAGGGATGGCGGGCGTTCGCTACGAGGCTTCAGAGCTACCTGCGGTTTTACGTTGAGGCGAGAGGCGTAGGTACTTTTGAGGAGCTGCTCGAACTCTTTGCTGCTGACCAGTTGAAGGAATGCTTATCGGATGCCGCGCTTAGGTATGTAACGCTCCAGGAGGGAGGGACCTGGCACAAGGCTCACAAAACTGCTGCGTTGCTCGTAACGTACGAGGAAGCGGAAGGCCAAAACAGCGGCAGCAAAAAGACAGAATGCAAAATCGCAGAGGCCACGACCGCGGGCGTTCAAAATCAAGCTAAGCTGTCAACGCGAGAGTCCACAAGGACGCAGGGTTGCTTCCTATGTGGGGTGCATGGGCACTTGAAGGCGGACTGCCCGCGAGCGGAAAACCGCGATGCCGCGAAGCCCAGCTCCCAGGAAAGGATTGGTCTGTCCGCACGCGTGTCCACTACGGCGGTTATTGGCGGAGGGCGCAAACGCAGGCCGATCAGACTAGGTTGCCGAGACGCGGAGATTCGCGCCATCATTGACACGGGTACTGACGACACTGTCGTCCGCGAGAGTGTGGTCCCGCCGGAGCTTGTGCGGCCACATGGGTCAGTTAAGCTTGTCTCCGCGTTCGGGGGAAGAATTACAGGCAAAGCTGACAATGTTGCCATTGGCGCTCGCGGGTGCCACGGGTCCCTTCGCGGACATTGAGGAAACAGTGCCGGTGTTGTGCGCTTTGACAGACAGACTAAAGGCACGCACTGACTGTTTGTTGTCCGAAGAAGCGTGGAAATTGCTTAAAGTGGCGGTAGGCTTGAAGGGACGGAACGCGTGCGCTACGCCGTTAAATAGGCGGTCAAAGCCAAATAGCTTTCAGGCGAGCGATACAGTGCCAGGGGTCCAGGATTCGTGTTCCGGGAAATTGTTTCCCAAGTCGAAGGGACCACGTAGATTCGGCGGCAAACACCATAAGCGACGCCGCCGGGGCAAAGGCAACGTTATGGGCGCTCGTGCTCCAGCGCTAAAGGACAGTGTTCCCGCTAATGCGGATGAGCTATCACGAGTGTCAAGTGCATGTTGGTGTCCGAGTAACAGTGCCGGGCCGTCGGCAGGGGAGGGGAGTACCCCCTTAGTGCACCAGCAGAGTGTCAGCGACGGAAACTCGCTCAGTGAACTCCGTGCCGCTGTTAACATTTGGTGCACGCATGAATAGCCAGACCGTGTCACCCACAAACTGCAAGGTGAATGTGTGCCTACTGTAGACGGCTACTGGACATACGTGCATGAACGTTCTTTGTTTTACTTTTTTTATTCTTCATTGACCGAGTATCGCTTGTAACTAGAGCTCCTGGCCAGAGTGTGTCACTGTCGCGTAACGCAACACAAGATATTGTTGCAGCGTCGTTTGTGTTGTTGTGGACAACCGATAGCGTGCTGGTGCAAGTGTCATGGTGCAGGTATTCGCTCGGCGAAGAGACATTGGCCCGTAGACGAGCACCGAGTGCGTAAGGTTTCCCAGCCCTTTGTTTTGTTGTAGTTATTCCCGTAAGACGCTTTGGCCTCTTATGTGAATCTTAAGAGGGGCGTGTAAGGTTTGGGGGAACCAGCTAGTCGGGGGAGGCTGTTGGCGTCGGTGCGAACGAACAATGCCACCACGACAGGACGGCAAGTTGTGAGTCACCCCCCTTCTCGGCTGAGACTTGCCCCCGCGGGTGTAATGGCTTGGACGCTAAGAATACGCAGATCAGGGCAAAACCAGGGACGGCAACCCGTCCTGCTAATTTAGCGACAAGTTCGGCGGCGGAACCTTTTGATGCGCCCGGTCGTACGAGCGTGGGACCCGTCACCTTCTCACGTCAGTGAAGGGACACCTCGGTGTCGCCGGTTAGGGGTGTGGTGGCCACGCCCCGGTAAGGAACTTGACCTGGGCGAGTGTGGGCGGCACCGTCGGAAGTGGCGTGCGCCCCTTTGTTTTGGGCAAGGCAAGTTTGGGAGCCGTACCCCCATCGACGGATCGGGGAGAAAAAAGGCTCAGTCTGGTTTGAACGGCGACACTGCTACGCAGTGCTCGGGTCTCCCGGGAGGTGACGATGTCGTATGTAGCCGACCAGATTGTGTAAATACTTGTAAATAAGTTTTCTTCTCTTTTGTAACCACTACTGTACGTTAAAAAGCTTTCGCAAATCTCCAAGCCTCTGCTCCCAAGTCGTCGCAAAGACCGTCTCCGACGGGGCACTTCGAGTGCGGAATTCACCAGCCAGGTTATCAGCCTCTGGCTGAATCGCGGATCCTTGGACCGCGGGTAAAGAAACAACTTTACTGGAGGGTTTACGCATCGGCTGCCCCCTGGCCTGCGGCCCGAAGTCATCGGCTTGGCAGAGCCTCGTACCCTGCGTGCACTGCGTGCGGGGCGGCCGAAACCATTGCGCACCTGCTGTGTGTATGCCCAGCACTTCAAGCACGACGAGTCCACCTTGCGCGCCACACTCCGTCGCCAGGGTCTACCCGCGGCTACACAGCGGGACCTCCTCTTCCCTACACGGCACCACATCCAGGTCTTCAAGGCGGTTCTTCGCTTCCTTGAAGACACCGCCGCGTCCTCGGTCATGGACGCCATTTTCTATCTTTTTTTTCTCTCTTCTCCTCTCTTCTCCCCATCTTTAATGCCCTCTCCCCCCATCCCCTACAGACGCTGAGCCATGCTCCCAACTCGGGGTGCAGAAATTGCGCCTTTTCTTTTCCTCACCCTCTCCTCCTCCTCCTTCCCTGCGGCACGCCTCGTTGGGTACCGCGTGCGTGCTTTTACTACCCCTTTTCAATGGGCACAGGCGTTCAACCAACACGCTTTGGAATTTACAAAGTGTACTTCAATTTTTCTTATTACGACAGCTCTAAAAAAATTGAAGGACACTTTGTACATTCTAAAGTGTGTTCGGCGAAAGCGTGCGGCCGTACCACTGACTATGCCATGTCTTTTTTTTCTTTTACACTCTCAGTGGGATAACACACAAAGCGAATGTGTGCGTGTTTTCTTTTTTTAATTTTTTACCACGAGTCGCAGCGAGACACGAGACTAATCTTCCTCCGTTCGCATGCGTTAGTATTTTCTCGCGCTTTGTGCATCGTGCAAATGCCATAGCGTTCCAGCGCTTAAATTGACGGGCCCTTTGTAAATTCGAAGGTGTATTCCGTGAACGCCTGTGTCCATTGAGACGGCGTCGGTCAGAATGATTGCAAACACTGGGCACAGCGAAGCTAGGCAAGCAAAGAGCGAGCGCTGTAGAGTCCGACGTGACCGGCGTCCGTTTGCGCATCCCGGCGGCCACCTGGCTCCGTGCCAGAGCTCGGATGGACGGGACGGACGGACATGGACGGACGGACATGGACGGACAGACAGATGGACGGACGCATGGTACGGAAGAACAGACGGACGGACGGACGGACGGACGGACGGACGGACGGACGGACGGACGGACGGACAGACAGACGGACGGACACCGGACGGACGGACGGACGGACAGACGGAAGGACGGACGGACGGACACCGGACGGACGGACGGACAGACGGACGGACAGACGGAAGGACGGACGGACAGACGGACGGACGGACACTGGACGGACGGACACCGGACGGACGTGAGCATGAGACATTAAAGGCTTTCGCCTTAAAACTGAGCGTCTGAGAGCATGGAAGAGGACAAAGCCGTTGATTTAACAAACCACACAAAACATTAACTAGAAACAAAAACGAAAAGCTACCACAGAAGTGAACACTGAGTAAAAAGTTCAATGCATACGGTAAAACACTTCTGAAAACACTCAAAGCTAAAGTTCAGAGCCTTAAACTACCCACTATAGATCGTACGCGGATGAGCGGCGGAGAGGCGAGAGATGCGAGATCAATCTCACTAGAATGTCGAGGGGTTGACCGACGATTGCATAAGCGAAATGCGGAGTCTTCGGCTTGTTCCGGGGACACGGGTTGGCTGGTGATGACGAGGAAAGCACTTGCAGCTGGGCGACGCGTCGTGAAACCAGGGGCAACCTGGCCAGGCAGCACGATGCACAGCTCGTGCCCGTAGTCCGACTGCTGCTGCTTGCCTGTCGGCACCGAAGTCCGCAGGCCCTAGAGTGGAGTCCGCGCACCATGGCTATGGTGCTCTAGAGCGGGAACGCGACGGCACGTGGTCCCGGCCGGTTTAAGTCTTCGTGGCTCGGGACCGTAATCGGACGGCCCATCTTCAGCGCCCGGTCCAGTAACAAACTTCTGCTCGTCTCGATTTCCTCGAACTCTCCTGCTCTTCTGCAGCCCAGGCTCCTCCTCAAGCTCCGGCCCACTTGTTGATTTCTGATTGGTCATGTCGGAACTTCGTGGTCTTTCGTCACTGGGCCATTCTATAGTCGTTGTCTTCTACCAGGCTTCTGTCCACGCGTGCACTACTTGTTTCTGTTCGTGTCGTGCACTGTTCAAACGCACGCTATTTGAAACGCGCACTGCGCTCATCACATAGGCCCCTTTTTCGCAAAGCTTTTCTGTGTGAAAAACTGGCGGTGAGTTCGCGGGATATTTTACCGATACACACTACACACCACACTAATTGGTCTACCGGCAGCTTTGAAATAGTCAATTCGCATGTAATGTATAGACATCTCATTAACGATAAAAACCAACTAAACAACAACGCAAGGTGTTCAATTGCCGTAACGTATCAAAATAACTCTGTTGTACTACAGCGCTATAACATTGCATAGGTTATACCCAAATGTGTCAGTCATTGGAATCGACACCCATAGCCCTAAGAAATGCACTGTCACACAAAGTCATTGACTAATAAGAAAATACAAGTCCCCTTAGTTCAAACAAAGATCTCTATCAAGAATTAAATGTTACACACAACATTCGAAACATCATGTCACTTCTGAGTTGAAGATCGCTCTACATCACAACAAAATCCACTTCACATGCAGGTTCACAAACAGCTGAACTATCTACAAAAATAAAATTGAAGGACACTTTATAAATTCCAAAGTGTGTTCGGCGAAAGCCTGTGGTCGTTCAACTGACCATGACACGTCTTTTTTTCCTGCATGGATGTATACCGTTCCGTATAGCGTTTGGTATTGGGGGAATCCACATTTTTGAGGCGCTTCTCCGAACCGCTTGCCGCGGAATCGCTTCGCGGTGCGCTTGCACTGCTCCTGTGAAGGACGATCGTGCTAGCTGCTTTCCGCTCAAACCGCAAGCACTGTTTGTCGGCGAATATAAGCACTAAGCATATCATTAGTTAAACGTTCGTCGTTACTGCTAATATTATTATTTAGGCTAAGCAACGATGAATACCGAATGAAATTTATCAGAACGTTCAAGTTTCCGAAATGAAACCAGCGACACAATTGTGGGTCTGTATCATGACTGGGCACGGAAGGAGGGACGGATACACGGGCGGACGGACGGCCGCACGGATGGACGTGCATGAGAAATGAAAGGCTTTCGCCTTAATATATTTCAGAATCCGAATATCTTAACTCAGAGAGAGCTGCCGGTTGTGGAATTCGACGCTCAAGAAATAACATCCCGCAGGAGACGGGTGGCATGCGTCTTCCACGCACTGCAGAGCAATCCAGACAATAGCGCTGGCCAGACGGTTGTCTGTAAATCTGCAATGGAGTCACTCCGGACGCCCAGCCGCTTTAGTAACATCAACGGAACAAAAATTGGCCGCGTATCTGCGTGCTTCGCTGCAAATGTCGTCGAAAGACGAGAGTCATCTACCGGCCATACTACTATGTTTTGCCTTGCTTCAGACAGCGCCTCGTCTATATTGAATCGGCCGCATCTGCCTGGCATTGATAAAATAGAGGAGGTGCTGTGTAAGATATGGACGCCATCTGGCAGTGTCGTCGGGAAACATGAGCTTGTGCAGAACCCAGGGCCACTGCCAGCGGCACCACCGTATCGTCGGCAGAGGGCTTTTTTCGTGCATAGCGTCGCGTTTTCAGCGCAGCCTAAGAAAAAGTAGGCTGATTAGAATTACCTATGTATTTTCTAGTAAATTGAACACACCACCTAACACTTACGCATTTGATGTTGCGCTTCAGCTATGCGCAATATTTCCTCTTTGATCGACAATGTTCAGAAGTATCAACACAGACGCCAGTTCAAGATGGCTGGGCGTTGAGCAAGGGCTTAAACTTTGGCCGGGGGGCCGAATCGTGTGACAGACAGACAGACCAAAATTTATGCGTTCAAATATCACAAGAAAGACTATCGTCTTTAAAATTATCATCCAACAAACGGTGTAGGCGTTCACCGACTAGTGCTCAGTGCACCCGTAACTCGGGAGAAGCACTTTCCGCACCCCATGACGCCACAGGAAGCGCACCAGATTCCTCGCTGCTCAAAAATAGATGCCTTTGTAATCTGTCCATGACTTCTAGTTCACCTTCAATAGAATCAGCGCTCAATTCAAAGCTATCAAACTTTTCCTTATTGGAATCCTGCCCAGCCACGTATACCTACTGAAGAAATGACATCCAACTTGGTACTGTTTCTTTTAGTGCGTACTTCTGCACTCTCATCCTGCTCTCTTAGAGAAGTAGCATCTACGCTATCTGGAAAACTCAAACCCTCTCTCTGTATCAACGAGTTACACCGATGGTCAGGGACCGTATCATCATCATCATCAGCCTGACTGCGTCCACTGCAGAGCAAATGCCTCTCCCATGTTCCGCCAATCATCCCGGTCCTGTGCTTTCTGCTGCCACGTTCTACGTGCAAACTTTTTAATCTCATCTGCCCACCTAATTTTCTCTCTCCCCTCACGCGTTTGCCTTCTCTTGGAATCCAGTCAGTCAGCCTTAATGACCAGCTGTTATCCTGCCGACGTGCTACACGCGCGGCCCATGTTCAATTCTTCTTCTTGATTTCAACTATGATATCCTTAAGCCCCGTTTGTTCGCTGACCCACTCTGCTCTCTTCCTGTCTCTTAAGGTTACACCTATCATTTTCCTTTCCATCGCTCGTTGCGTCGTCCTGAACTTAAGATGAACAGTCTTTGTAAGTCTCCATGTTTCTGCTCCGTAGGTAAGTACCGGTAAGATGCAGCTGTTATAGTACACCTTCCTCTTGGGGAACAGTGGTAGACTACCATTCATGATTTGAGAATGCTTGCCGAATCTGCTCCATCCCATCCTTATTCTTCTGGTTATTTCACTCTCATGGTTCGGCTCCCCGGTTACTACCTGTCCTAAGTAACGTACTCCTTTACAACTTCCACTGGCTTGCCAACTTTTTCAAAGCGCTGTTCTCTACCATGTACGTGGCGCCTATTGCTACATCCAGCGGTACAAAAGAGTAGGGAGACACTACATCCGAGCTTTTATTACGGCAATCACAGTCGTTATGCAAGACGACCTTTAATGCTCCTTCGGTGGAGTTATTCAGAGGCTGTCCTACTTCTTCCAGCACAAGCTACTATCATACTGTCAGTATGATAGTAGAAAACGTTTTATTAAGACGGGAACAAACAGCGCTGGACACGGGACGGCAAAAGATTGACAGACGTCCCGTGTTCCGTCCCGTGTCCAGCGCTGGTTGTTCCCGTCTTAATCATGTACCAACCAGCCCAGTTAAGCGCGCTTCTGCGACGTTTTATTAAAAATAAAAATATAGAAACCAAGCTTGTGGGAGGGAACCCTAGTCTCGGTTTCCTGGTGTAGCAAGTTAATATGGTGTAGCAAGTTAATATGTCTCGCTATGTGAATGGAGGTCCCACTTGATCTGGACTCTCGGCCTCGACATGCCGGGCAGCTCGGTAGGCAAGTTCTCGAGCGACCACGTGAGCGCGATCATTACCAGGCAGGGAGGCGTGACCAGGAGTTCAGAGCAAGTGGATACGTTTTGGGCTGGATGTGTCTATGTTTGATGTTAGTGTAGGATGCGGTGAGCCGCCTTGCAGAAGTCTCGGCCCATCAAAAAGGCTCGGAATGATTGCTGTGAATCGGTTAGTATATAGGCCTGCGCAGGGATGGGGCGAGAAGGGGGGGGGCGCAAAGCCAGTACCATAATAGGTAGGGGGTGTGCAAAGTCAGCCCCCCTACCTTGATATAAGAGGCAAGGCGCTGCAACGAACATTAAACCCCCCCCCCCCCCCCCCCCTTTGAAGGAGAACCCTGCGCACGCTTATGTATATACAACTCTCCAGCAATGTGAAGAGCGTGCCGTACAGCAAGCGCGAAACCAAGGACTTCGCCGTGTGCAGGTGCAGAACTCCGCATGGAGACGGCCGTAAGAAATGTTTCGTTGTCATCTAACACTTTCGCGGAATACCCGTTGCAGCATCGTGCAGAATCTGTGAATAAGGTATTTGTTTCAGGGATATCACTGAGCATGCGCATCAGGTACCAAACATGGGCGCGCCGCTGTCCCGTGACATGCTGAGGACTCATGTACCGGGGTAGCGGATACACCTTTAAGGTTTTGCGGACCCAAGTCAGGACAGCGATGGCGGTGTCCTGGACGTCATTGTTCAAAACTCGGTATCCCAGTCTCGAGAGCAGAGGTGGGTGTGAGCAAAAGGCGTTGTCTTTGGCTGGTCCACTGAGCTTCCAATAGCTCAATCAGGGTGTTATCCGTCCCTAGGGCTAGTAAACGTGTCGTGGCGGTGTGTTGAGAAGGGCCGTGGGCGAGCGTGGTCGCCTTTCGCAGCATTACGTCGATCCTACTGGGTAAGTCTGTGGAAGGGGAGATGTTACATGATGCGACTGATTACAAAAGCCTGCACCAGCTTCAGCAGGTCCGATTCTCGCAGTACCGAGCGCCTGTTTGAAACCCGTCGTATTATGGCGAGAATCTGTTCGGTTTGTCGGGACATGAGAGAGACAGTGTAGTGCGCTTTCCCGGTTGCTTGAACGTGTAAGCCAATTATGCGAGCCCGCTCCACATGGGGGACGGGAACGCCATCCACGTGCACAATAATCTTGGGTGGCGGGGTAATGCTGCGCGCCTATGAGAACAAGCTCGGACTTTTCAGGGGAACAGGTCAAGCTGCATTTCGCGCGTAGGCGGTAACGATGCCGGCTGCCTGCTGTAAGCGATACTGAATAGCCCCGTCTGACCCTCGCGTCGTCCAGATCGTGATGTCGTCTGCGTAAATTGCATGGGCGACATCAAGGATCTGTTCGAGAAGCTGAGGTAGTCTTCCCACGGCAATATTAAACCGGATGGGGGACAGAACTGATCCCTGAGGGGTACCGCGACCTCTAAGCGGAATCGTGTCCGAACGGTCTGGCCCTATCCCGATGCTGGCTGTTCTGTCGCGCAGAAAGGAACGAATGTAATTATACACGCAGCTGCCGCAATGTGATTCTGCGAGATTCTGGATGATCAAATCGTGTGCCCCGTTGTCAAATACCCATTTTAGTATATCGTACTGGTATAGCGCAGCTCAGTTTGAGCATGAGGAAAAGAGTGAAAGGCGTAGAAGGAAAGTTTCGCAAGGACAAAGCAAGAGATTATCCCTGGCAGGCTATCCAGTATTGCTGCAGGTGTCAGTGGCTGAGTGCTTGTTGCATGGTTCACGTAAGCGGGGACGACCGCAGAAGAATGGTGTGCCCGATGCTGGAAAAACCAGTGTCATACCGTATGTGCATAAGGTATCGCACCATTTGAAAAAGATAGCCCTGAGAGAAAACGTCCGCGTAGTGTTCTCTGCTCCAGAGAAACTAAGTCGATTATGCTAAGCTGACGAATCCTAAGAAGGAGTCGCAACCCGCCTGTGGAAAGAGGCATGTGACTAGGTTTGTTGAATGTTGCCTAGCTGTCGTATACATGTTCCCTCTGTCGTGCGACGCGGTTTACATAGGACAGACGGGCAGGTGCATTAATGACCGTTTGCGCGAGCATTGTTACAATTGTAAAAAACAAGGTTTCTTCAGGTAGTTTCCTGGCCATGCATTGTAAGACGTGTGCATGCACTCCATTGTTTGACAGTTGCGTCGTGTTGGGCCGCAGTCGTAATCAGTTGACACGTGAAATCATTGAGGCGAATTCAATTGCGAAATGTGTTAAACTTTGTGTAAGTACGCCATCTATAGCCTTATCCGGAAAAGAGATCGATTTTTCTTGAGCGCGTGCGGTGAAGTGCAGACGTAGATTTGTTAACGGGATGTCTGCGAAAACTGAGTTTTCTGGTCACGTGTGCTGCGCCCACATGCTTAGGTTTTTGGTCAGGTTTGCGGTGTCACATGGGTGAGGTGAGCCATATAATGTGCTGTAGGGTCATGCAATAAACAAAAGTTGGAAGTTTAGTGCTCATTCTGTTGTCTGTGTTTCCTTCTACGCCTTTCACTCTTTTCCTCATGCTCAAACTGAGCTGCGCTATACCAGTACGATATGATAATGCACCAACTTGCCCAATCTGCAGTACTTACCCATTTTAGATCAAGGGCGTGTATGGGCCTCGTCTGGGCACGCGAAGGAGGGCCCATAACCTCCTCCTTGAGCTGTTTAGAAGCACGTTCTGCGTAGATGTGTGCCCGAAATCCAACCTGTGAGTCGGAGAAGAATGACTGTCGTTTGAGGAAAAGTTGCAGACGCCGTAAAAGCACGTGTTCCATTAATTTCCCTCGACGCATCAGGTAAGGGATATTGACCGTAAATTTGCTATGGTTATGGGTTTGCCTGGTTTAGGTATTAGGGAAATATCGGCATGACACCATGCCTGTGGTAGTGTACCCTTCTGCCAATAGTCATCGAAGAGGGTCGTTAGATGATTTAGATCTGAGTCACTGAGGTTTCGAAGTGCGGAAAATAGAATGTGATCAGCGCCTGGTGCCGTGTTTCGACGGAGATCTTGAAGCATTAGGCGAACCTCATCGGCTGTTATGTCCGGGTCGAGCTCCTCGTTAGATTTTTCCTCGTGTAAGTAGTCGGGATACATTGTTATTGGGCCGGTAGCGATGACACGCTGTTCAAGCTCTTTGAGAAGGCTGGATGGGTCGTTTATATACATATGGGTTAAGCTCTGTGGTGAAATGCTGGCGTCTTGGTTGGGGATGCATTTATGAGGGCGCGAACTATCTACCATGTTTTCGCAGTGCCCAGGGTGCCTCAAAGACACTCGTAGAAATGCCGCCAGCTGTTGCGGACGGGGTGCTGTGCGCATTCTTGTACCTCCTGCGAAAGTTGATCGATACGCCGGTGAAGCTTGCGAGTGAGGCGTTCCAACGCCCCGTGATCCCTCCGCGCGCCTGCCACAGATGCAGAAGGTGCGGGTCCAAGTCCGGGTTTGCGGTTTTGGTAAGGACTGCGTGCGTACACGCATCTGGGTCATCATAAAGAAACTCTAGCCATTTCTCGTACACCGATTCCTCGGGAGGGTTCTGTTGACTCTCCCTGAACCGCACCCAGTACGTAAAACGCACCCTCCACTCGGCACAGCGTGCATTGGGTAGTGTCAGTGTAGTGGCCACAATATAGTGGTCACTGCCTAAATGTACGTCGAGAGGACCATGCGCAATTACTGGTCCAGTGTTTTTGGAAAAAGTAAGGTCGGGACATGTGCTTTGTGAGACACTGTTTCATATACGGGTAGGGTGTCCGGGATCTGTGTGTAATGTGTATCGCAAATTGACATATCATCCCAGAGGCTTGTTCCCTTGGCTGCAGATGTGCGGTACCCCCCAAACTGTGTGCCAAGTGTTGAAGTCTTCGCACACGAAAAGGGTGCGCCCAATGCGACCAAATTCGAACAGGAGGCGATGAAACGAGTGTGTGCGTGAGCTGGGAGAACTGTAAACGTTGAGTATGTACAAACTGCAACTTGTCTTGCCCTGGGTGAATATTTCAACGATTAGATGTGGGATATCGATGCTTGTAGTGTGGGTGTTGCATGTTATGTTTTTTAAACTAAGGCCCCCTACGAGGGGAGAGTTACTCGCAAAAGTGTTGAAGCCTGATAGAGTAGGCAAGGAGTTCGGCTCCTGTTGGAGGATAACATCTTGAGGGTAAGTGATCATAGCAACGTAATGTTGCAGAAATACCCTTTTTTGACGGTATCCCCGGCAGTTTCACTGCCAGACCACGATCTGCTGCTGGTTAAGAGACACCATCATCATCGTGAAGAGGAAGTGCTTGGGCGGGAGTATGGGTGCGTCCGCCTTGCATCTGTGATTGATGGCTGGGGCCACGCGGCTTGAGGATTCGGTAGGAGAGCGACATAATCAAAACGGGAGACTAAGTGAAGAGGGCGTGTGTACGCTCTTCTGATGCCTGTATGACAGCGATTATCTCCTGCCGAAGCGCTAGGGACTCCTGCCTCGCACTGTCTATAGCCGCCTGCATTCTAGCGTTTGTATTCTCTATTGCAGCGTACAGCTGCGCATGCATCTGAGCATAACGCGCCTCCATGTCACGGCTTAGCTGCGTGATTTAGGGGGAAAGGATCGGAATTGGCGTTCGGTGGAGGAGAGGGGCGGGACGTGTTGTGAGTTGAATGTTTGGGGGGGGGGGCAGTTGAGCTGTGCGGGACCATGCCCCCAACTAACCACCCGAGGTACCGCCTTGGCATTGCTGTTCTCCGAGGCATGTGGTTGCTGATGGTCCGCGGTAGCTTTCAAATTTGCCGGCTTGCCTAAGAGTGCCTTCATTTAGGGCGATGGGAATGCCTCTGACCCCGAGATAGTAGGGCGCTTCTCCTGGATTCGTGCTGAAGTTGACTGGGAGCGGGATCGGGAGCGGGACTTGGATTTTTTCCGTGCCTTGGAGCGGGATGTGGGCCGTTTCTTCGAACAAGACCGGACACTTTTCTTAGCGGTGTTACCGAAGCATCAATTGTCGATGATGGAGGAGCTGCATTGGTGGACTGCGTCATTTGCCGCTGTTCCTCGTCGATGGCTTTTTAGATGCGAAGCATCTTATGCTCGGGGCTGTGTCCGTCCCTCCCGCGTCCTGTGTCCGGCGTCCCGCATCCGGTCACTTTCATGAAGTAGGGAAGCACCCTCTATGCGAACCAGAACGCTGTAGTATATTAAGGCAGTCAACCACCACCACAGTCACCAGGAGTCATAGCCGAGAGCACAGGAGTGGCTGCTTCAACAATGGCTAGGCATGTGGTGGGTGCAAGCAAAAAATAACACGCACTACCGGTCTGTCACCCCCTGCTGACTCCATTCGTTGACCTTGCTTGCATGTGCTTGCGGAGGCTTTGTCCGTCCCTCCTTTCCCGCGTCCCACACCCCCTCTCTCTCTCCTCTCCTACGCTCCCTCCTCTCCTCCTATACCATCCCCGCTCGTCCGCCGCGGTGGTATAGCGGTTAGGGTGTTCGGCTGCTGACCCGAAGGTCGTGGGTTCGATCCCGGCCGCGGCGGTCGCATTTTGATGGAGGCGAATGGTAGAGGCCCGTGTACTGTGCGATGTCAGTGCACGTTAAAGAACACCAGATGGTAGAAATTTCCGGAGCCCTCCACTACGGCGTCTCTCATAATCATATGGTGGTTTTGGGACGTTAAACCCCAGATATTAATTATTATTATTATTATTATTATTATTATTATTATTATTATTATTATTATTATTATTATACGCTCCCCCCCTTTCTCGCAACGCAAGTCCCTGCAACCCGTTCGTCATCTGCGCGAGCACGGGAAAGGCGGCTTTCAGCACTCCCGCAGCAAGACCAGGGACGCCGGGTTAAGCGACAGTGAGCTGAACACCTTCCGTGTGGCCTTTCATCACGTCAAGTGTGTCATCGTGGACGAAGTCAGCATGCTCTCCACCGACAACCTCGACGCCATCGACTGCCGTCTCTGCAAGATTACTCAACAGATCAACGATCCCTTCGGAGGCCTAGACGTGATCATGTGCGGCGACTTGTGGCAGTTGCCGTCCGCCAGGGCGAACGAGGTGTACAAGAGGTAAAGGAAGAAGGCAGTGGACTCTTGCCGCTAGTCCGGGTCGTGCACCAAGCCGACGCTTCCTTCTCTGCTCTGCTTACAAAGATCGGAGACGTCAAACAGCTGGACGAAGAGGTCCAGCCGCTGGAAAGCCGATTCATAACCGCGGAAGAAGCCTTGTGTTGCTCTCCTTCGGCCTTTTGCATCTTCTACTCGAACGACGAGGTGAACAAGTTTAAAGCGTTCGTTGCCTCTTAACCGCAAGACTCCAACTACCCTGCTGTTACTGAACGTGACTAACACCCGCTGGGGGAAGGGCGGTGTGATAGGCCAAGAATTGGGTGGTTTTATGAATTTTATTAAAAATTACCACTGGGATGTACAATATAACTTTTAAATCAGATAAAACAAGTGCGCCTCAAGGGGGCACTTACTGTTCGGTCGTCTACGAATACAGTAAGGCGCACCCGCAGGAATTAGTGTACGTGGCACTTAGGGCGATGCACCAACGTACACAACCTATATTTGATCCAATGCGAAAGGTGATCATCACTTCCACCAATGAGGACAGGGCCATGCTCAACGAGTTTCAACGTCTGGACTACCACAGGCTACCCACGCTGACGCAACGCTACGTCACTACCCAGCGATACGATGTTGACCACTCGGCAGAGTTCACGCTGTCCCTGCTCAAAGTTCACTCCCTCAACGCACACGTCAGTGACATCCAACACAATCCCGCACTGACTGCAGCGGACGAGCTCTGCTACACGGAAACTTGGAATACCGCAAGTCCTAATTTCAAAGGCTACGACGCGGTCGTCTGCACCGATGAAGCAGAGCGTCCTGCGGGAGGTGTCAGTATCTACGTCAAGCTACCTGAAACGGCCGAGGATCTCCAACTACCCCTAACCAACCACAGCCACAACGGGGAACACGGCGCCGTGAAGCTCTCCAACAGAATCGCCTTGATGGCAGTTTACCTCTCGCCGAACCTATCTAAGAAAGACGTCATCACGTACATCGACAAAGCAATGCATCGGTACACAACCGAATGCAAACACGGCCCCTTCGTGCTCGTCAGAGACTTCAACGTGGACATCCTTGTTGACGACTGGCTAGTCGCACACATGGTGTCCCGCTACGATCTCTCGTGTAGCTCGTACGATCACAACAGTCCCACCACCACCAGAGGAACCTGCATCCACATTGCCTTCGCCAGCTTTCCACTACACCTCATAATTCTAGATCCCATCGCCACGTACAAAACGAAACGGGTTCCAGAGCTCATTGGGAACAACCCTCCTTTGTGATCAGTAACGTAAAACAATTGTGCATTATCTATATAATTGCATCTATATGATCTTGGGTATATATGTGTATATAATTGCATCGATATGTAAATAATTACATTTTGTGTATATAATTGTACGGATGTGTAAATTAATAAATATTGTTTGTATAAGTGTGTATGCAATCACCCTATAACAACGTCTCACGTCCTTATATGATGTGAGGGGCGAACATTTCACGGTTTCACCGATAATAGAGCTTCGCCCCACTCATCAGCATCCGCTTTGTGAAGATGGCGTGAATGTTTTTTAACCAAGGATATGTTGAAGGGCTGTCGCTGGCGTCGCGGGCACTGTGTATGAGTGTTGGCATGATTCGCACCACAGGATTTGCACTGTGGAGAGCACGGGTGCGACGGCATTGGATTATCGATACCGCACTGCTCACAAACGGTGACGTCAATCATCGGCTCGGTGTCCTAATTTGAGGCACATTTTGCAGACCTGCTGTTGGGGGTGGTGGGGGGTAGCAGCGTAGCTCTGCTCCGAGAAAGCGGACGAAGCGTCGCACGCGAAGGCCTTCGAAGGTGACCAGTGCAATATTTGTCTGACCCATCATCCTAGCCTGTAATATCTGGATGACATTTGCTTGCAATTCCTCTGCCAGCGTATGTGACGGGGTACCTGGTTCCCAGCCCGGGAACCAAACCCTTGCACGAATCGCCGGGGGCTGACAGATATGCAGATACCGAATCGGTGCGCTGGCCAAGTGACAGCTCTTGGGCCTTCACGAAGGCGTCTGAAACGTGTGATGATTGGGTATTTACTACGGCCAGGTTTTGCTCTGGTCAGGTTCTTAAAATGAGGTTTCTGTGGTGATTTGGGCTCACTCTGGCGGTGGCACAAAGCGCGGTGGTCAAGGTTGCTCGGGGCCATTGGTCCAATCTGAGGCCTCCGAGAGGACGCAGAACAACCTTTTCATCTCGGCGTGGACGAGGAGGTAGGCGCTCTGCCGCGCAGGGCCTCCGCTTGGTGAGAGTATTCTCCGAGTCAGTTGTGAGGGGCGACGCTGCTTCGAGAGCAGCGGCGATGTGGGCACATCGCTTGTTGCGGGCCACCTTCCAGCAGGCACCATTGTACGCGTCCTCCTCCGCCGTGTCCTGGACGAGGGTGAAAGTGGTGGAATCTTCGTCCGTGCCTTCCCCAAGTTGCGGGTCATTCTTTTGTTCTGTGGCAGGAAGACTGGCAGCGTTGGGGTCGGTAGATGCCCCGATAGCACCTGCCTTGTCGGTGTCTGTGAGCGTCTCCTGGGCGTCGCTGAGCATCGTCGACGTCGTTTTCGCGGTGTCGCTACCAGAAACGGTGCATAAAAAATTGAAGGACACTTTGTCGATCCCAAAGTGTCTTCGCCGAAAAGCGTGTGGCCATTCCACTGACTATGCCATGTCTTTTTTAAATGCGAATGCATTTCATAGTCAGGCTATGTCAGGCATCCGGCGTTGGCGTTTGTGCGGCGTTGGCGTTGTCCGCGGAGGAGGAGGAGGAGGATAGGTTGAGGAGGTGTGCGCGCCGGCAGGTGTTAGATGAAGCATCTTATGGCGGCTCCGGTGGTGGTGGTGTACGGCGTGACCGCCCTTACTGCGCATGCGCAAAACCCTTTCAAAAAAAATAAAGATAAAAAACCCTCTCTCCCTCTCTCTCCCCCTAGGCATCCCTCCCCGCGGCAACCACGCACCCCACTGCACATGCGCCTCCCCTCCTCTCTCCCCCTGCCGCTCTCCCCTCTCTCCTCTAGGCATCCCTGCCCGTGCCGTCCACACTCCCCACTGCGCATGCGCGTCCCACCTCTCTTCTCCTGCGCTCCCCCCTCTCTTCTCCTAGGCATCTCTGCCCGCAGCGTCCCACCTCCCTGCGCATGCGCACCCCACCTCTCTCTTCTCTCCTACGCTCCCCCTCTCCCTCTCTCTCGCCTGGCGACGCCGACACAGGCAGCGTCTGCTAGCGAGTTTTCTTGGTTGAAAAAGCCGACTGCTCGCGCTGCACAACCGTTCACTGGCCACCCCGTATATATGGCAATGAATCTTCCAAGGTGGTGCCGGTGGGAGATTTCTCCTGTGCGTTGTTGAACAATAAAAATTCGCAGCGTGCGCGTTAACTAAAAGCGGTCACGGCGGAGCTCGGCAGGCTATATATGAAAAAAAAAATTAAAAAAAACAAGAAAAAGCAAAAAAAAAAGGCGCTGCGCCGTGCTCCCGACCGGGCTGCGAAATTAGGTAGGCGCCTTTTCCTTCTTCAAATTACAACCACCATATATAAATGGAGTGAAGCCCGCGCGAAATGCATTCGCATTTCCTCACGATTTCCCTTCGGGGAAGTGGAGGCTTTTTTCTTTTACACTCTCACTGGGATAACACACAAACCGAATGTGTGCCTGTTTTCTTTTTTAATTTTTTACCGCGAATTGCAGCGAAACGCGAGACTAATCTTCCTCCGTTCGCATGCGTTGGTGGTGCTGGTGGCGGTTGTGATGTTCCAACAAGCGGGGTTAGCCTGGCCTAAATGGCCGGCCATTGTTCCGTCTGAGCATCTCCTGAATCATAGGGGGTCCGTCACCAAATGTCGCACAGCCCAGTGTCTCGCAGGAAAGCCATGAGGATCCGTTGCACGCTCCTCCTCGTTGCCGTGGGCCTTCAGGCAAATATGACATCTTCAAATGTCCCGTGCTTGTGACAACCTTTCTGCAAGCTGCGTACCATATCTGTTCTTTCCCTGTCAAGCTGCGGGCACAGCCAAATAAAATGTTCGATGTCGGTCACCACAAACGGCACAAAACGGGGAAGCGCTTCGCCCAGTCTTGCGGAGTCAGTTCTTATCCGGTAAAGAAGCGTCGCTTGTTCTCTAGAAAGTCCGTGGATTACGCATGACTGATGCGGAAACTTGTGGATCGCCCTGAAATGCTTGCGTATTACATCCTTGTTGTTCTGGTAAGTTTTAGGAGCTCTTCTTTTTTGGAACACAAGTTCGCGCTTCACGTGCAAGGGCGTCAGCTTTTTCATTGCCTTCAATTGCAACGTGAGATGGGATCCACTGAAACTTTACATTGAAGCTCTTGCGACCAGGTGTTTAATGAGCGCCAGAGATTGTCTTGTGAATTTTTCTTGAGGTAGCCCTCGATGCAGTCGCTGTAACGCCGACTGTGAATCCGACAGCACTACCACATCTCGTGCAGCAAACGATCACAGTTTTCGCAAAGCCGCGGTGATTGCGGCGCTTTCTACTGTTGTGGACGACACAACACGATCCAGGTGGCCCGACAATGATACGCCCAGGAAGCGTATGCAGAAAGCCGCTGCGCAGCTATCCGTCTGTGTGCACACCGATCCGTCAGTGTACACTTGTAGGCAACCACGGTACATGGTGCTCAAATGGTCCAACACCAGAAACTTTGCTTCCGCAGCTGGAACGGTGCGTTTCGTCGGCAGTTTAAGAACCCTGAAGTTACAGGCAACGTCCACAAAGGACCATGGCGGGTCGACAGGGCTCCATTGAGGCGATTTCAAGCCGAAATGTCGAAATGTGTTCAGCGCCGCGTAGAAATGCGAGTCAGATCTTGCTCTTAGCCGCCGGAGAAGGGCCGTGCCTGCGGAGGACTCACCCAGTCTTGATAGCTGCGTCAACAAAGCCTGAGACGCCAGGAGGCGGAGTGGTAGAGACTCCGGCTGCATCGCTGACCTTCTAAGCATCGATATAGGATTGTTGCCCCAGCGCACACCTGCCATGCGACGAAGAGCGTTGAGTCTTTGCACTGATGTGGCCACAATACCATCAACCGCTCGTCGCCATAGTAACTTATTATCGATGGTAACGCCCAGGAAACGAACACTTGTCGCACGACGAATGGAATGTATTGAAGCAAAACAGTCATTTGGGCTAGTTGGTGCCGATTCATTTTAAAAGCAAAAAGTGGGGCGCACTACGGAACAGGGACAGGAGCAGAAGGAGCGCCTGTGTTGTTGTCTTCTGCTCCTGTCCCTGTTCCGTAGTGCGCCCCACTTTTTTGCTTTTAAAATGAATGGAATGGCCTCTGATATTCAGCGACAGGCGCGTTGACTTCCGTCGCACCAACGGGAAGAGCATGAAGGCAGATTTCTCCGCTGATAGAGGCAGGCCAAGTGTCGGCAAATGGCGCCCTGTGCTGTCCGGGCCAAATGATTGTGTTGGTACCCTGAGATCCAGATGCAGATATCATCGGCATAGATCAGGGTCTCAAACTCACCTCAGCCAGCGGGCCACAGTCACGCAAATTAGTCCCCGCGAGGGCCAGGGCAGTAAAGGAGGTACGAGCGCGCGCGGGGGGGGGGGTGAGGGGGAGATTTTATATTGCTAGCTAACGCTGCTACTTAAAAGAAAACATTCTGATATCTCATATACAGGTCATTTCTGAAGGACATCTAGTGGTGCCAGAATTCCGATAACATATCGATATTAATCTCCAAATGACTGAAATCTTGGCGTCGATAGTGGAATAGTTTTTTGTATGTTTCAGAACAAGGTGACACATGGGATGCTTCACAGAAACAATGCCGTAAGCCAGTCTGGCCTGTGTGCCCGACGAACATACTTAATAAGACAAAAAAACGTGGGGCGAAGACAGTCATGTGCGGGCCGCGGGCCGCAACCAAGAGCCGCGGGGCCGCATGCGGCCCGCGGGCCGCGTGTTTGAGACCCCTGGCATAGATGAATATTTTAACTGCTTTCAGAGCTACTTTCAGAGCGCCAGGAAGGCTGGCCATGGCGGCGTTAAAAAAGCAAGGGAGATAGAACACTTCCTTGTGGAACGCCAAGGGAAACGCTTCGCTCTTCGCTCGTTACATTTCCAAGCTTAACCCGGAGACGTCGGTCTCCGATAAATTCATGTACGAAACGAAGAGCATTTCCCAAAACACCCATGGCTTGGAGTCCGTTGACGATGCCTGTTTGAAGCACACAGTCATATGCTTTGGCAACGTCCATGAAGACGGCGAGTGTCGAGAGGCCGCTGACACGGTGGTGCTCGATGTGGCTCAGCAGGTCCAAAACACTGTCCTGGGCGCACAGCCGCGGGCGAAATCCCGTCATACACGCGGGCCATCTTCCTTCTTACTCAAGGTACCAAGTTATACGCATGATGTTAGCGACACCGGTCGATATGAGGCGGGGCTCGCAGGATCTTTTCCGGGCTTCAGCACTGGCACCACCCATGCTGTCTTCTATACAAGTGGGATCTCTCCTGTGCTCCAGACATGATTAAATATGTCCAAATGGGCGCGCCTTCGATTATATGGCAGATTTGTCAGCATCTGATTGCTGATCATATCGGGACCCACAGCACAGCGTCTTCTTAATTTGCTAAGCGCCATATCCAGCTGTCGAAATGTGAACGGCCGTATCCATCGTATGGAATAATTGAGGTGGCAGAGCTATCGCCACTCCTGCTGATCTGCCAGATGTGTATACGTCTGTGAAATCATCTGCAAGGGCTTGCAAATCTTTTCTTTGCTTCAAAGCGAGTGCTTCAAATGGTCTGTGAGAGCGGATCTTTCCAGAAAGACTATTTATGACTCTCCATATTCTTGTCAAGGTTGTGAACGGCGATAAACTTTCACAGAAAGCAGCCCATTGAATTCTACGTAGTTTTTTTGTGTGGCGACGAATGGCAGCGTTTATCCGGTTATATTCAGTTTTCGCCGGTGGGTTTCCTTTCTTCCTCATGAGCTTCCGCTCCGCTCTTCCGCTCCGATTCCGTCCAGCGCAACTCTGTTGCGCTGGACGAATCCTCTGGTGAGCTGTTTGCAGCTATGTTCCGAAGTAAGCGAGCGGCTACATCGTTGCTGAAATTCGCATGCGTTAGTATTTTCTCGCGCTTTGCGAATCGTGCAAACGCCATCCGCGTTCCAGCGCTTAAAATGACGGACCCTTTGTAAATTCGAAAGTGTATTCTGTGGACGCATGTGTCCATTGAGACGGCATCGGTCGGATGGACAGACGGACGGACAGACCCACGGACGGACGGCGGACGAACGGACAGATGGACAAACGAACGGACGGAAGGATGGACTGACTAAAAGGCGGATGGACAGACGGGCGGACCGGACGGACAAACGGACGGACGGACGGACAGATGAACGGACGGACAGACGGACAAACGGACAGATGAACGGACGGACAAACGGACGACGGACGGACGGACTGACTGACGGACGGATGGACAGACGGACGGGCAGATGGAACGGACGCACAGACGGACAAGCCGACGGACGGACGGACAGAAGGGACGGACATGCCGACGGACAAATGGACGGACGGACAAACTCCCGCTAAAGGGAACCACGTGTAGATGCGAAGCAGCGGGCGCTAACGCTTACAATGGCGGCGGCGTTGACGCTGGCGCTCATCGCGGCGTTGCGCAGGAGAGAAATCTAGGGAGGCGCAATCACGCAGTGATGGACCGGTATTTCCTACTGGAACATGCCAATCGATGCTAATTGGCAATGAGAGACAGAAGACACGGGCTAGACACAGAGACCCGTAGTCTGCTTTTAGCTAACGCGCACGCTGCGAATTTTTATTGTTCGACAACGCACAGGAGAAATCGCCCACCGGCACTACCTTGCAGGTCAAGATCCAGTGCCATATATACGGGGTGGCCAGTGAACGGTTGTGCAGCGTGAGCAGTCGATTTTTAGGAGCGAAGCTGCTTAGGCCGGCACCCCGCGGTCGCCGTTGAAGCTCCCTGGCACGGTGCCAGCTGTGGCGTCTCCGCCTTACGCGGGAGGATAAATGAGCTTTACGAGCGCTGAAACGCGGATGGCGTCTGCACGATGCGCAAATCGCGAGAATACGAACGCATGCAAAACGGAGGCAGATTAGTCTCCCTCTTTCTTCGGCTCTGCCCTCTCCCCTCAAACCGGCGAACCAGGCGAACGCGCGAAACCATCGCTTCACCCCTGTCGTCCGCCCTGTGGTTGGTCCGATGCCTGGACAATGAAACGCCGCGCGCGCGGAACGCCGCGTGCGTCCCATTTCTAAGCAGCTTCGCTCATCTGTTGTATTCGTACGCAGAACAACTGGTAGTTTTAAATGCGAAGCATTTCTTAGCGAACTTCGGCGACTTTGAGCGTATCTATCTATCTATCTATCTATCTATCTATCTATCTATCTATCTATCTATCTATCTATCTATCTATCTATCTATCTATCTATCTATCTAGCCGCCTATGACTTTGTGCTCCCCTGGCCGTATCGTTATTGGGGATTTATACCAAACTTGGTACGGGATAACACGACTTATCATAAACATGAATGACTGGTCATATCATGAAAACCATGAATAACTTGTCATGAAAAGTATGATTTACACGTCATGGCCATTCTGCTCCTGAGGCCGTTTTCTTGACTTCATATATCCAAAAATTGGTACGATGAGACATTTTTGCATAGCCAACATAAATGACAGGTGGTAATATGAAAATCATGACCTCCATGTCATGTACAAAATGATTTACATGCCACGCTCATGGCGCGCTGGCGGTTGTTTCGCTAGCTTAATATACACAAAATTTGGTATTGTGTGTTGTGACTGTATGACGAACATAAATGTCATGTGGTCATATCAAAATCATGACATGTCATGTGCAACATGACTTGCACGCCACACTCATGGCAGCTCGCGGCCGTTTCGCTAGTTTTATATACACCAAATTTGGTATTGAGTGACGTGACTGTATGACGAGCATAAATGACAAGTGGTAATATGGAAATCATGATATGTCATGTGCACCATGACTTGCATGCTACGCTCATGGTACTCCCGTGGCCGCTTCGCTAGCTTGATATACACCTAATTTGAGAGGTTAAAATGGCTCCAGCCAAGTTTAGAGAGAGCCCGACGTTTTGGGACCGATTGGTTGGTCGTGGAAGTATCTCCTCGTCTTTTTCCACCACGGCTCCGGGTTTCCCTTTCCCTCACACTTCGGAGGCCGTTAACGTACACTGAGGGCATTGTTCCTAGGGACCGGTTGACATTTCCAAGTGTGTTCTGTATGTGCCAGGACTAGTGATACAGAACTATCGATGGTACTATCGATACTATCTATAGTTGATCCACTATCGAACTATCGATGGTACAAGAAACTATCGATAGCGCTATCGTTAGTTAGTTTGAAAGTACAGTGGTCAACACACGTGTCTAGAACGATGGAGTCTCGCACTCGGAACAGCACGAGCGACATCTGCAGTTCGAAACGGGCCAATTCTGAGCATGCGAGGCGCCACTGATGTGCCCGTCTTGCAGTTTCCGTCCTTGATTATCGCTGCTGCCGGGATAATTGCTTTGGCCACCAGAAGCGCACTCAACTGTGTGCGCCAAAAAGAAAATAAAAGCGCGGTCGCTCGGATTGTCTCCTGTTATACTGTGAACTTATTCTCGATTCGTGATATCGTACAATACCGAGAACGGTGCACTTCGTTTTTTGCTTCTTTTTTCTTTTTGCGCTAAACCCCTTCAGAGTGATTTCGGCGGCCAAAGCCGTTGAAATCACTCTGTGGGGGAACTCTCAGACATGAGAGTTCAGTGGTGAACTCTCATGTCTAGTGATTTCGGCGGCCAAAGCCGTCGAAAGCACTAGACATGAGTTCACCACTGTACAATCGATAGTATAAAATCAACCGCGTGAACTCATTGCAGCATAAACTTGATTCTCCGAATGCGTGGTAGTATACGGCGGAGCAGGAGAAGAAGGCCACAAGCGCAAGAAAGTGGACATGCTTGCGAATTCCTTCAGCAGAATGATTGGCTGACATTATTAAGCTGAACTGTTCAGCTTTAGCAGAAAGGAAAGTTGTCACATGTGGCGGAACTAGGCGGCTTCAAACTTATATTGCATTTTGTGATTTTAAAATAAGAATATCAAAAGCTACGTTTTTAATTTGTAAGGTGTAACTGGCTGCTTTTGAATACAAATTTATTTGTGGACATAATTCGGCATTTTGATTGCGGCAATGATTTATTTCTTTCGCCAGAAGAGTGCTCATAAAGTAAGCGAACTGAGTACTGCTGATAGCAGGCTGTCGCAAATCATTTGGCAATATCTCCATCCTACAACAGCATATTTATTCACAACACTACTGATTATACTATTGGCCGCAACACTCCTGATGGTACTATTGATTGCACTCTCGATAATATCGATTGTTTAGCTATAGTATAGTTATAGTTGTGCTTACAGTAGTATCGATAGATTCTTTACACTATCGATAGTTAAGAAAAAAAAGCTATCAATATTTTTTGTTATTTGTTCTGTGAATGGGTGCCCGTAGTGATGCAGAACTATCGGTAAGTGGACTATCGATAGTATCGATAGTTCAAAAAGAAACTATCGATACTATCGATAGTCCATTTACCGATAGTTCTGCATCACTAGCCAGGACTCCAACAACAGCCTCCTTCCCAGATTTCTTTCTGTTTCTAGAACAGAAGCGCCGTCGAAGTCGATCTTATGGAGCACATAGAAGAAACCACCCTACGCTCCTTTATTGACAAGCCGAAAGTGTTTGAGAGGTACGTGGATGACTCCTTCTGCGTCATAAAGAAGTCAGCCGTAGACAGCTTCCTGCAACATCTGAATTCCGTCGACCAGGTGATACAGTTCACGGTGGAGCGAGAGCGGGACGGGACGCTTCCGTTTCTTGATGTAGCAGTTGGACGGCAGGGCGAGCGCATGACCTTCTCGGCGTACAGAAAGCCAACGCACACCGGCAGGTATTTGCATTTCACTTCCTGTCATCCTACTGCCCACAAATCTTCGGTAGTCTCGGCGCTCCTTTCGCGTGCAAGAACAATGTGCACGTCAGAAGTGGAGAGAAAGAGAGGAGAGGATCGTCGCCGAGCTACTACAGAAGGGATACACGGAAGAATTCATCCGCCAGGTGTCACGCCGTGTGTCGAGAAGGCGACCACCTTACCGCGGAGAGGCACCTGCGAAAGAAACACTACGTGACCCCCCTCCCTCCCCGGCCGCACCACCGGCCACAATGAAATCCAAGAAGCCAGCCCAGCGCATCGTCATCCCATATGTACCGGGCATCAGTGAAGAGCTCTCCTGAATTCAGGGAAAAGAGGGGGTCACGGTGATTCACAAGCCGGCGTCGACGCTCACCCGCTTGCTACAGCGGCCGAAGGATCGACCCTCTAGGGAACAACACCAAGGCGTAGTGTACAAGGTGCCGTGTTCGGAATGTCCAGCCAGCTACATAGGCGAGAGCAAGTGCTTCCCAGAAAGAATGCGCCAACACAAGAACGACGTCAGGAAGATGGAGGCACAACGCAGCGCTCTTGCAGGGCACTGTGAGAAGCACGACCATAAGATAGACTTCGGCGGCGCTTCTGTTCTAGAAACAGAAAGAAATCTGGGAAGGAGGCTGTTGTTGGAGTCCTGGCACATACAGAACACACCTGGAAATGTCAACCGGTCCCTAGGAACAATGCCCTCAGTGTACGTTCACGGCCTCCGAAGTGTGAGGGAAAGGGAAACCCGGAGCCGTGGTGGAAAAAGACGAGGAGATACTTCCACGACCAACCTAGTCACCCCCTGAGGAAGGGACCGAATCGGTCCCGAAACGTCGGGCTCTCTAAACTTGGCTGGAGCCATTTTAACCTCTCTTAATCATTCAACACAGCCAGACAGATTTCTGTCGAAATGTTTACATTCAACACCTAATGTGGTATTGAGCGACGTGAGTGTATTACGAGCATAAATGAAGAGTGGTAATATGGAAATCATGACATGTCATGTGCAACATGACTTGCATGCCACGCTCATGACACTCTTGCGGCCGTTTCGCTAGCTCGCTATACACCAAATCTTTAAGGCGAAAGCCTTTAATGTCTCATACTCACTTCCGTCCGTCCCTCCAGCCGTGCCTTGGCATGGTGCCAGGTGGGCGCCGGGGCGCGCAAACGGACGCCGGTCGCGTTGGACTCTACAGCGCTCGCGCTTTGCTTGCGTAGCGTCGCTGGGCCCAGCGTCTCCAATATTGCAAGGTGGGAGACGCGCGCATCAGGCTCCATTCTGACCGACCCCGTCTCAGTGGGCACAGGCGTCCGCGGAACACGCTTTGGATTTGACAAAGTGTCCGTCAATTTAAACGCTGGAACGCGGATGGCGTTCGCACGATGCGCAAAGCGCGAGAATACGAACTCATGCGAAACGGAGGCAGATTGGTCTCGCGTCTCGCTGCGATTCGAGGTAAAAAATTAAGCGAACATAAGTGGTAGGTCGTAACATGAAAATCTTGGCAGGCATCTCATCTACAGTGCCATTTACATGCACGCTCATGGTGCGCTTGCGTCCAGTTCGCAGGCTTGATATACACCAAAATTTGCATTGCCCGGCGTGACTGTATGATGAACACAAATGACGGGTCCTTAACATGTAAATATTGACATGCATATTATGTACATCATGATTTGCTTCTTGCTGGCTGCTTCGCAAGGCATCGATTCCCACAGTGCGTGGGATCTGCCGGTTTTTTCAATGAAGAAACTCGCTAGCAGACGCTGCCTGCGTCGGCGTTGCGAGGTGAGAGAGGGGGGAGCGTAGGAGAGGAGAGAGGGGGGAGGGGACGCGCATGCGCATTTGGAGTGTAAACGCCATGGGAGGGATGCCTAGAGGAGAGAAATGGGGGGAGGGGACGCGCATGCGCAGTGAGGGTGCGGGCGCCGCGGAGAGAGATGCCTAGAGGAGAGAGAAGCGGAAGCGTAGGAGAGGAGACAGAGGGGCAGGGGATGCGCATGCGCAATGGTGGTGTAAACGCCGCGGGAGGGATGCCTAGAGGAGAGATGGGGGGAGCGTAGGAGAGAGAGGATAGAGGACGCGCATGCGCAATGGGTGTAAACGCCGCGGGCGGGAGGTATACCTAGAGGAGAGAGAGGGGGAGCGTAGGAGAGGAGGTGTGTGCTGTCGTCAAGAAGAGTCCGAGATGGAACGCTGCCCACTGCAAGCAGCATGCATAGGCGTCGCCGCGCCTGGGTGGTACAGACGCCGGCACCTTCAGGCTTAACGGGGCGTTCGCCACCTCATGATTTTGAAGGTGTGTGAATCAGCTAGAAACAGACTCACAGTGTGCGCAGCGGCACTGGGGAGCTCCGGTAACTAGGTGGGTCGAACTGTGTAGACGAATCGGATGCCGCAGTTGACTGCTATCCGAAAAAGAGGGTTGAAACGGGAGTCCGTGCGAAACACGTTCACACACTGTGGCCTCCTGGTGGCGTTCCCTGTCACTAGAACTTCCCTGTTCCATGCTTGCAAAGCTCTCCACCACTTCAGGAAGCTCAGCAAGATTCCTATTTGCTTGGCTGCCTAGCTCTCTGCCATCCTCTATCCGATCTCCTGGCTCTATCGAAAGGCTGCGGCGAGGTTCAAGGTTAACCTTGCAGAAATCTGACCCACTCTGTGGAAGATTACGACCGGACCAAACGTACACCGCTTGCTCACACCTTTGTATCTCCAGCTGCGTTCTTTTAGTCATCGCAAGTTTGAATCGTCGCAGAAGTGCTCTCCTTTCAAATTCGAGCTGCTCCTTTTTCGCTCAGAATTCTAGATCAATCCTCTCCAGCTAAGCCTTTAATTCTAATTCGAGCTGTTTCATCTTTACCCTTCGTTCTTCAGATCTTTCCTCTCGCGCTCGCGCCATCCGCGTGTCATACTGTGCTCTAAACTGCTCTCCCTCTAGCCCCATGCGTTCTGCCAAATCCAATAGCTCCCACGGGCTCGTCATGGTTTTTACCGCACCGAAACATCTATATGAAAAACAAACGGCTTTGTCCTATCACTGCGGACGCCGATTTGTGACAGGTTCGGCTAATAAAGCTAGTCGGACTAGCTGTGAAATACTATTATCGGAAAAGAGAAGGAGGTGAGCTTTTAATTTTCGCAGAAACGAAAATATAGTTGCACACACGTAAAAAAATTACACAATCTCCCGCTAAAGGGAACCATGTGTAGATGCGAAGCAGCGGGCGCTAAAGCTTACACTGGCAGCGGCGTTGACGCTGGCTCTCATTGCAGCGTTGAGCAGGAGAGAAAACTAGGGAGGCGCAAAGCACGCAGTGATGAAGCGGTGTTTCTTACTGGAACATGCCAATCGCTGCTAATGGGCAGAGACAGAAGACTCCGACGGGACACAGAGACCCGCAGTCCGCTTTTAGTTAACGCGCACGCTTCGAATTTTTATTGTTCAAACACGCACAGGAGAAATCTCCCACCGGCACCACCTTGCAGGTCAAGATCCAGTGCCATATATGCGGGGTGGCCAGTGAACGGTTGTGCAGCGCGAGCAGTCGGTTTTTTCAACCAAGAAACTCGCTAGTAGACGCTGCCGGCGTCGGCGTCGCGAGGCGAGAGAGGGGGGGCATAGAGGTTCCTATAAATACACTAGAGGGGACTCTGGCGCTAGTGTCTATGGCAGCTGCAACACACGGCGCTTCAGCCAGCATGGGGAATCATGGGTAGTACACAAATTTGCCTAGTCTTGCCTAGTCTTCGTTCTTTTGGCTGCGTGTGGCCTGAATTCGCTTTGCCGCAATACGAAGTTCAGCAAAGATTTAGCAGTTACGCTTCACCACCTTGACCTTTTTAGGCTCGCGAATTCAAATACGCTCGCGAAATTCACAATGGTCCATTCTTTTATCCGAAACGGAACGAAAACGCAACAATAAACAAAGCCACAAGGGTGGTCGAAGCCGGAAGCACGAAGACTAGGCAAATTTGTGTACTACCCATCATTCCCGTGGTGGCTGAACGATCGCAGCGCCAGAGTCCCACCTCTAGTTAATTTTAGGAAACTCTATGGAGGGGGGTGATCGTAGGAGAGGGGAGAGAGGGGGGGGGCGCATGCGCAGTGGGAGTGTGGACGCCGCGGGCAGGGATGCCTAGAGGAGAGAGGGGGGAGGGTAGGAGGGGGAGAGAGGAGGGGATGGCGCATGCGCAGTGAGGGTGTGGTTGCCGCGGGGAGGGATGGCCAGAGGAGAGAGAGGGGGAGAGGTCTTTTATTTTTATTTTTTTGAAAGGGTTTGCGCATGCGCAGTAAGGGTGGTCACGCCGCACACCACCACTACAACCACCGGATTAACCTTCACCATAAGTTGCTTCACATCTAAAACACGGAAAGAAAACACTAGAATCAAGAAACGGCAATTAACAGGCGTCAGCCAGACCAAAAATAGAGACATTTCTCGTTAACAAAGGAAAACCTCTGAAAGTCTAAACGGTTCTGCAAGTTCACACGGTAAAGTTGTCGCGAGAGTCCTGACGTCGCGAGGGCCTCAGCAATAGCCACAGCGATAGAAAGGTCGCCAGGCCCCCGTGAAGGCCTTCGTCGGCCAGGTTTGATGCCTTGGAAGCCCGGGTCCAAGCGCCAGTCCAGCTCCCACCCCGCACCCAAGCCACGTTCTTCGAACGGCCACCACGACTCTTCTTTCTCGTCTTTTTTTCGCGCAGTGGCTCTAGGTTCTGTTTTTTTTTTCTTTAGTTTTCTTTTCTTTCATTCTCCGGTGCACGGCGCGCTCGCGCAGGTGGCCCGATGTACGTCGTCCTCGTTGTTTTTGCCGCTCCAACTTAAGAACGCATCACACTCGCGCACTTCACTAAAAACACGCACGTTCACTAGTCACTTGATGTGACAGGGTCAATCGCCAGTACTACACGTATCCTGGAGCGGAAACTAGCCCAGCCGCTCCCTCCTAGCCTAACCCGTGCCTCATCCCATTTCTCTTCCCTTGATAATATGCAAAAAAAACTTTCCGTGGATGAACTTTGTTAAACCGAGCTTGTCGCGCTACAGCTCATTTTCGCATGCTTTGGCAATGAACGAAACCATTGGTATGCAGAGATTTAACATTATCGCATGTCCTGGTTTAGTCAAAGTAATGAGATGTCTACTTGCATCTACATCATGCCGCGAAATGGGAACCAACGTGCCGCATCAGAAGACAACACGCATACTTTGCTTGACACTGTCGCGCTCTCGGCGTGACCGCGCAGTGGACTTGCATGCAGCCAGTGCCTAGGCTGTTGAGGCAGCAAAGACAAACCATGAACGGCTGCAGGGTTGCCGTTGCGTGGACATAAAAAGGCGCCAGAACTCACGCCAAGAGTAGCCAAAGTAACCATGTCATTTCATGTTATCACCAAAATAGAACAGAAGTGGTATTATCAACAGAGTCTTTACTATTGATGAATAAATAAAGCCATTTTGAATAAGTATAACCACAAGTTTAAAAAAAATCCATGGCGCCAACTGGAAATTTTCATCGCCAACGGGGCCCAAAAGTAGCCAATTTGGCGCGAAGTAGCCACCAACGGCAACCCTGAACGGCTGCTCGTTTTTGAGAACGCGCCGCAGGACCGTGCAGTCGAGTTTCCTAGTGTGACTACAGCGCTAGAACACACAGCCGAGCGGATAAACGGCGCAATATTGAGACGGGGTCCGTCAAAATGGAATGGATGTGCGTGTCTTCCTCCCTGCATGAGTGGGCCGGATTGTGGCCGGGCTACAGGGCGACGCGTGCGCGCGTCTGTTTTCTGCGTGCCTCTAACGGCCAATGTCAGCGAACTTAGGACGGGCCAGTGCGAGTAACGCAGCTCCCTCTAGTCAGTGTATGGTGCAGCTTGAAAGCCGACTCCTTGCACACAGTTTTTTTTTGTACCCGGAGGAGCGGAGCTGTCGGTTTAATCAGTCTTTTCCAATCATCCGACGCCATGTCTAGTCTGTTAGCTATCTTCGTAGAAGTTTCTATACAAAAATGTTGCAACTTGAGCGGCAGAGAATAATACTAATATATGTGCGCGGTTTAATTTTCCACAACTGGGTTGTAAACTGTGAAAGCTTACATGGGCCAGACATTGATTTGGGCGAGTTGGTACTTGTTTAGCGAGCGAAACACACCGGCAAAACATGAGGACGAAGGACAGACGGTACACTGGACCTTGTCTTTAAGGGAGTTGTACGTACAGCGTTCGTGCAGAGTGCCAAGGGTCAGTATTCCCCGTCATTTTGTGCTGTGTTAAACGCGTTATATGAGCCGTTATAGCGTAACACTGACTCTGGTTGTGTTCTTTTGCAGTGTAAGGAACTTAGCGTTCCCAGGAGCCTACATCGTAGATATGGGAGTCTGCAGTCGTGGAATACTCTATATCTTACGAGTACCGTTTGCTGTTACGAAAACACCCAATAATGAATCTATCATTTCTCCATATTCTGTTTGTGAATATTGGGAAATAAAAACTTTTCATTAATGACCTGTCTTATCAATTGTACCAGTTATTAACAATGAAGTGAAAAAAATCAAGCGCATTTCAGAATTTCCTCTGCTATCGGCTCATTTACTGCGATAGCAGCATTTTGCTTCATTGATAAGCTATTTCAGGACTTCATTATTGCGATAGCAAATATATTTTTATTTATTAAATGAACACTGCAGGTGATCGTGAGTGCTAGGCTTGGGTGCATTAGCGATCATGCATGTAGACAACATAAAAAATTCGGGGACCCTTAATCTTCGCCTTTAAGAGTTGAACGCGATAGCGATATCCTGTCCCTAGTGCGTACTTCAATCGCTTAGTGCATACTATGTAATGGGTAGCATGCTTTAAACCAGGAGCAATTATGCGCGGCAAATGTGGGGAAATGTTTTCCGAACTTGCTATGCACCCACTACGTGGTGTTAAGGGAATACGCGCACTAAGGTGTGTGCCTTTTGTAATGGGTGGCTGGGTTCAAACTATGAAATCGTTATGATAGTCACATATTCTGACGCCCGATGGCATTGTACGCTTGTACCACGCAATGTTTCTGGGCTATTACATATTATATTGTGACGCCTATATAAAGTACGCTAGCATTTTTGAAGCATAAAAGTTATTTTCACTGCATTTCCAAGGAGAGGCATGACTGTGTGGTAGAACACCTGCTTGCCACGCAGACGACCCGGGCTCGATCCTCACTCGGACCCGAAATGAAAATTTTTATTATTTTATTTGCATCTTTCTTGATTTTAGATGCGAGGCATCTTATGCTCGGGGCTTTGTCCGTCCCTCCCGCGTCCCCCCGTCCCCCGTCCGGCCACTTTCATGAAGTATGGAAGCACCCATTATGCGAACCAGAACACTAGTAATATGAAGGCCGTCAACCACTACTACAGTCATCAGAGTCATGGCCGAGAGCACAGAGAGGCTACTTAGCAATGGCTCGGCAGGTGGTGTCTGTCGCCCAGGTTGACCCCATTCCTCGATCTTGCTTGCATGTGTTTGGAGGGGGCTTAGTCCGTCCCTCCTTCCCGCGTCCCACACCACCACAGCGCATGCGCGTCCCCTCCCCTACCCTCCTACGCTCACCCCCTTTCTCTACTCTAGGAATCATCTACTCTACGGAGCAGCGCCCGCGTCCCACATCCCCACAGCGCATGCGCGTCCTCTCCCCCTCTCTCCTCTACTCTACGGAGCGGCTCCGACGTCCCATATCCCCACAGCGCTTGCGCGTTCTCTCCCCGTGTCTCCTCTAGGAATCATCTGCTCTGCGGAGCGGCTCCCGCGTCCCACACCCCCCACAGGGCATGCACGTCCCCTTCCCCTCTCTCTCCTCTCCTACGGTGCCCCCCGTCCTCTCCTCTAGGAATCCTCTACGGAGCGGTGCGGACGACAGGTGGTGTGACAGCTGCATACTCCGCTGGGGGCACGATGGTAGTTCCGCGGTATGAAAATGATGGAGCGCGCGCTCCTCATTCTCTCTCCTGTGCAGCGCCGCGATGAGCGCCCGGACCGCTGCCGTGAAATGAGAGCGGCGACGTTCCTCCCGCTCAAGCTAATTATATCCCCGCTGCTTCGCATCCACACATGGTTCCCTTTAGCGGGAGATGGGAAATTTTTTGTGTGTACTCACCAGCGTGCGGGAAAAACGAAGGTGGCCAGCCGTCGGGTCGTCAAAACTTTTGGACGCAGTGCCGAAGGTACTACAACAAGGTGGTTGGCTCGATCTAGCAAGAAGTTTTTTTATTTTTGAGGACGTCATTGTGCAAGCAAAGTGAGACCAATCCTCATCTGAATACTTTAGGGACAATGCCTTCTTGCCCTCCTAGTACCCAACCACGCCTCTCAATTCCGAATCCACGCGTTGCTGCTCTGCAAAATTGTCTGTGCTCAGAGCTCCCAGGAAGGTGTTGTCATCCAGATCACGTTGCAGCGGCAAGTTGATGGGGGAGCGTGACAAGCAGTCGGCATCAGTGTGTTTTCGTCCCGACTTTTGCACCACGGTTTAGTCAAATTATCGAAGTCTGAAACCCAGCATGCAAGGCAGACGGAAAGGTCCTTTAGGTTTGCCAGCTAACAAAAGGTGTGATGGTCACTCTCTACTTTGAAAGGTCTGCGGTACGGGTGAGGGCGAACCTTTGACATGGCTCAAATCATTGCAAGGCATTCCTTTTTCCTCGCTGAATAGCGGACTTCAGCTTTTAGGGGCGAAGCTCCTTATGCCGTGGGTTGTGCGTCCCTTGTAGTTTGTAGTACGTAGTAGCCACCTGCGTGATGACGATGACGATCGCGCTGCCATACAACACATGTCATCGCGATATGGTCTCACATGCACATCGTTTGACCACATGCAACCAACCACCATCACGTCTTTGCCGTGGGTCGTGCGTCCCTTGTAGTTTGTAGTACGTAGTAGCCACCTGCGTAACCATCAGTATCTCCCTGTGTGATGACGATGACGCTGCCATCACGGCACACCACATGGAATGTACCCACTATGCGTCATAACGATGACGCTGATGACGATTACGATCGCGATGCCATACAACACATGGCATCGCGATATGGTCTCACATGCATATCGTTTGACCACATGCAACCAACCACCATCACTTTGATGATGTACCTCAGGAGCTTCGCCCACTCATCATCATTCACTCCGCGGATATGCTGTGATTTTTTTAGTGACCGAATGGCCGAGGCAATGACTGTTTTTAGACTGTCCCTCTCTGTACAAGCACGGCGCGCGAATCCTGCACTGCATGCATCAGGGTGAATTTCGATTTCGACATCTTCGCCAAAGTGGGCCTGGATGGGTGGCGACTATAAGCGTCATTACAGTTCTTGGAAAGCTTTGAGCTGTGGCGTTTCCCATTTGAAAGCAACGTCTGACTTCGTGAGATAGTCGGTGGCTCAGCGATGGTGGAAAAATCCTTGACAAACTGCCTGTAATATACGCAAAAATCAAGAAATCTGCGCGCTGCCTTCTTGTCAGCAGGCTGCGGGAAGTTGATGGCAGCCGTCTACTGAGGATCAGGATCAACACCACATTTACTGATGGCGTGGCCGTGGAACTGGAGTTTTTAATACGTGAAGCGGCACTTTTCAGGCTTGAGGGGTGATACTCGAAGACTGGATTGCTTGAAATACTGCTTCAAGTCGTCGAAGGTGTTCATCAAATGTTGCGGCAAAGACGACAAATAGTAAGCGCAAGTTGAGTTTGAAGCGGGATCACTTCAATCCCAACTTGCACTAATTATTTGCCCGTTGCCCTTAAAGCAATAAACGGTGAAATTAGCCATCACTTCGTGTACTCTCGCATCCAAGACTGAGCAACACATGTTTTTGCATTATTATTGAGATCAACTGTTATTCAGCCATGCCTACTGAGCCAAAAGCATAAAGAATTTAGGAGCAGCTCATTGAAACAATGTAAAGTCTAACACATTGTCGTCAAAGCGTCGGGAAACAAATACAAATCAAATACAAACGTCAGTACACAATGCACAATGGCAACTTGATAAGTTCAAACAGGAAGGCACCTTCTTTGGGTGGGGAGCCCCCTTTTTTTGGCGCTGCCATTTACTTTCCATTATCTGCCCGACGCATGCATGCAGATGCCCTAGAGATGCCTAACAGGTGGCTCATCAGCCAAGTAACAGTTTGTGAATTCGTCACCACTCGGCTTTGAAACAACTGGTCTCCCGTTCCTCCATGTGGAAAGCATCTGAAATAGGCCAAAGTCAACGCTTTGAAAGTATAAATTTTTCGCGCCAAGTACAAAGGCTGAAATGTACGGCCAACGGCACAGTTGGACGGAAAGAAATTGCAAGGAAAAAATAAAAGAGCCTTTTTTTGACATGCTAAATGCCTGTATAATTGCCGCTACATACACACGCACACACACATACACACGCACACACACACACACACACACGCAAGGACACACAACCAGTTGAACCTCTTTATAAAAGACATGAGCCGGGAAGCAATTCGACTCTTTTATAAGAGGTGTCTATAAGGAGTGTACCGCATATGATTTTCTCCTGAACCCTATTTCAATGTAGGCATACTGGTGCCTCTTATACTGAACTGTCCGTTACATCAGTGTCTCTTATAAAAGGGGGACTGTGAGTATGGATATATATATGTATACACACGCTAACTTTTATATACATGCTGTGTAAACAATTTAGCTGAGAACTCACTCTACCTTTTGAAAAGATAAATTAGTCTGGGCCATAAGAAACGAGCTCAAAACCATGCAAAAACCGGAAACCACAAAAGAATCTATAATTTCTGTCGCCATTTCTGTATGTTCCAAAGCTCTACGTTTTGCCTTTCTATTACCAGGCTTCTCACATACTATGGCTGCATTAAAGGGCAGGAAAGAAGAAAAAACAACAGTTCTGCCGAATTTCATGGTGTTTGCAGACCGTTTGAGTGCTGATTCTGCAGCAACATGTTCACCAACACTTTGGTGGCAACCGATGCCGCTGGTTGAGAGCTAGGCCAGCTCTGAAAACTTTGTTGCTGATCCACTGTCTCATTGTTAGATAATTTTTTTACCATAAACAGCGGCGAATCTACACTCATTCTAAAAAAGTTATAAACTAGGATTGTGAAGCAGCATAAAAAGAGCTAAGCATAACGTTTATTTGACCATGTGCAGTAATAAAGAGGAGGTACCTGTTGCTACACTCAAATGAGCTGGCAGATAGTGCTCAGACGAAAAACTTAAGTGCGTTCTGCAAATGTGCACCGCATCAGCAATTTAGCAATGGAAATGCAAAAATGATGCACATACGACACGAAATTGAGTGAAATATTCACTCGATTTCACTCCTTCCGAAGGAGATAACATTTCTGTCAGATTGAGCGTTTTTATTGCTGCGCAGGCAGATCATCGTTTTTTTTTTTTTTGCTTTTCTGTTTTCTTGACATTGTGGCGGAGTATATACATGCGAACTGGCAGAATAAAGCACATTTGGTTGTTAGTCATCACCGTGGTTTGTGTCCTTTCTTCGTCCCATCTTGTAGCGCTGTTTTCTACTGAAGACATTTGTTAGTACGTGCTTATCCTGTGAATGTTCTTTTCGTGCGTCCTTTCTGCTTGAAGAGTGCACCGCAAGTTTAGAGCTGCTTACCCTTCTTCACATGACATTGCAATTAATTGCTATAGCATTAATTCCGAAAACACTTTCCTAAAATCGCTCCCACACAGTTGCCTTCTAGCTCAATTTTAAATGCGAAGCATTTCTTAGCGAACTTCGGCGACTTTCAGCGTATCTATCTATCTAGCTATTTATCTAGCCGCCTACGACTTTGTGCTCTCCTGGACGTACCGTTCATGGGATTTATACCAAATTTGGTATGGCATAACATGACCGTATGACGAACATAAATGGCTGGTCATATCATGAAAACCCTGACTAACTTGTCATGAAAAGTATGATTTACAAGCCACGCTCATGGCGCGCTCGCGGCCGTTTCGTTAGCTTGATATACACCAAATTTAGAATTGCGTGACGTGACTGTATGACGAACATAAATGATAGGTGGTAATATGCAAATAATGCATGACATGAACAACATGATTTACATTCCACGCTCATGGCGCGCTCGCGGCCGTTTCGTTAGCTTGATATACACCAAACTTGGTATTGAGCGACGTGACTGTATGACGAACATAAATGACAAGTGTTATTATGGAAATAATGACGTCATGTGCGACATGACTTGCATGCCACGCTCATTGTGCACTCGCGACCATTTCGTTAGCTTGATATACACCAAATTTGGGACTGTGTGACGTGACTGTATGACGAACATAAGTGACAAGTGGTAATATGGAAATCATGACTTGTCATGTGCGACATGACTTGCATGCCACGCTCATGGCGCGCTCGCGGCTGTTTCGTTAGCTTGATATACACCAACTTTGGTATTGAGTGACATGATTGTATAGCGAACATAAATGACCAGTGGTAATATCGAAATCATGACTTGTCATGTGCGACATGACTTGCATGCCAGGCTGATGGCGCGCTCGCGGGCTGTTTCGTTAGCTTGATATACACCAACTTTGGTATTGAGTGACATGACTGTATGACGAACATAATGACACGTGGTAATATGGAAATCATGCCATGTCATGAGCGACATGACTTGCATTCCACGCTCATGGAGCGCTCGCGGCCGTTTTGTTAGCTTGATATATACCAAATTCGGTATTGAGTGACATGACTGTATAACGAACATAAGTGGCAGGTGGTAACATGAAAATCTTGACATGCATGTCATCTACAACGCCATTTGCATGCCATGCTCATGGTGCGCTTGCGTCCAGTTCGCTAGCTTGACCTACACCGAAATTGGTATTGCCGCGACGTGACTGTATGAGGAACATAAATGACAGGTCCTAACATGTAAAACATAACATGCAAATTATGTAAAGCGTGATTTGCTCCTTCCTGGCTGCTTCGCATTACGTCGATTCCCACAGTGCGTGGGATCGGTCGGCTGCGAGGAACAGCGGCTGCGAGGAAGGGAAGGGTAGGCTTGGCTGACGTGTGCGGAGAGCAAGGCAGTCGGCTTTCCAGCAATGGCCTGGAGACGTGGAGGCTGATTGTGGAAGCCCGGACCAAATGTTGGTGAAGCTGAAGATGTGCAAGGAAGGCCTGGAGACATGAACTTTCCCATCATTCCGCAAGCCTGGGACAGACCACACAGTCAACACCTGTCTGCATCCACAGCCACAGGGTCAACCACCTACTCGTGTCGTTTGCCTGGCGCGCGGAAGACCACGTCCACTGCTACGTTGGTCCTTCGAAGAAGCTCCGTCATCGCAACGGAAGCAGACGTCTACGCCGCGTCGACACTGTGGTGACCGACCTCAAACGCCACGTCGGGGGGAAGAGCCGCCGCAACGCTTGTGGACGGTTAGAACATTACGTTTTTCTGTTTTCCTGTTTGTTAAGTGTTGTAGCATGATAGTATAGACATGGGTTATTTCATCACTAGTTATCTTAACGTGTGTAAGTAAGTTTGCTGTGGCTTCGGAGTTAAGTTTGTTGTTTGTTTGTATTGCCTATAGCCTTATTACATAAATGACTTTTGTTATGATTACAAAGAGTCCTGTTTCTCTCTAGACCGCGGAAATTCGTGACAATTGGCGAGCCTGCCAGGATCTCACCTCCTGCTCGTCACGAATTTTCCAGGCCTAGGGGATGGACATAGGCAAGCTGCTATGTGTAGCAAGAGACTTGGGCCTCTCCAAGGACAGACAGCCAGACAAAGAACTTTATTGAGGTCCTGAGGAACTGCGTCATAACACTCCCTTTTAGGGGGAAATCCGTAGCAGTCGCGGGCCGCTTCCCACGTAGGGACCGGAAGACCGTGGCCTTCCGCCCTCTCGCAGGCCCTCTGGACAGCCCGAAGTTGAACTGAGAGGTCGCCGCTCTTTAGGGCTTCCTTCCAGTCCTCTTCTTTGTTAAACTCTGCGTCATGTAACACAGGACATTGCCAGAGCAGATGAGTTAATGAGCAATAAGCCTCTCCGCAGTCCGGACAATGTGGTTCCATGTTGGGCAAGAAATGACTGAACCTGCCCCGCGAAAGGAAAGACCCCGTTTGGAGCATCCTGAAGGCCGATGATTGCGGTCGAGTAAGTTTAGGATGAGGAAGTGGAAAGGCCCTCCGAGAGAGATGATAAAGTGTCATGACCTTGTGGAAAGTGAGTAGCGAATCCCTGCACCTTCCGGCGTCCCCGCCTGCGAATCCGCCGGAACTGCCGCGGTGAACGATACCTCGCGGACGTTCATGGGCAAAGTCATTGGCGTTGGGGACATCGGGATGTACGTTGGCCCCCATGTGGGCTGGGAACCATGTTACGGTGTGAAACCCGGCAGCCCCCCCCTCACAGCCGAGGATGGCCGCTGCCTCCCGCGAGATCGAGCCCGAGGCGAAAGCCCTAGCTGCGGAACGCGAGTCTGTAAATACATTTGGACGCGATGGGTCCTTCATTGCTATTGCGATGGCGATTCGCTCAGCCACCGTTGCCGAAACCTGTCTAACCGAGGCAGAGCATAGCAGTGTGCCACTAGGATCAACCGAGACCACGGCGAAGCGATCAGAACGGCCGTACTGTGCTGCATCTACAAAGGTTGCGAGATCCCGACTGTTTGCAACTGATTTCAATAAAGAATGGGCCCGAGCTATGCGGCGCCCTACATGGTATTGTGGGTGGACATTTCGAGGAAGTGGAGCTACCGCGAACGTGTCTCTGATCGAGGGTGGTAGAGTAACTTTACGCTGGTTAGTCTCCGTAGTGCCGCAGCCTATGGATTCCAGGATGCGCCTACCAGCCCGCGACGACGATAGTCGCACGACCTGAGCCATCTGCTGGGCCTCGATCACCTCCGAGAGGGAGTTATGCATGCCCAATTGTAGGAACTTCTCGGTGCTGGTGTGGATAGGGAGGCCTAGAACTCGCTTTATGCTTTTGCGCATTAGTGTATCAATTTTTGCCTCTTCCCTTTTGGACCAGTGCAACGCCGAAGCGACATAATTAATGTGGCTCATGAGAAATGAATGATAGAGTCGAAGGAGATTGCTCTCGCTCAGGCCCACCTCTGCCGTTCGAGACCCTGAGTATGAGCCTAAGCATGTTCTCTGTCTTTCTGTTGATGCGGGCTATAGTCCGTGAGTTGCCGCCCTTAGACGCCAGGTGAAGTCCAAGAGCCCTGATCGAGTCCACCCTGGGAATTTTTCGCCCATCCCGTGTGTATAAAGCTATGGGAATCTGCTCTAAAGGAGTCAGGTTCCCCAGCCCTTTTCGAGTGGGTCTGTACAGTAGCAGCTCAGACTTGGCCGATTACAGACTCAGGCCCGAAACCGACCAGAAAGTTCTCCGTCATGCTTAGTGCCAGTTGAAGTGCCTGCTCTACACCGGCGTCGGAGCCTCCCATGCACCACACGGTGATATCGTCCGCGTAGAGAGCATGGTTAACCCCGGGCACCGTAGCGAGTCGCTCCGAGAGGCCCTTCATGGCAATATTGAAGAGTAGAGGAGAGATAACTGCCCCCCTGTGGGGTCCCTCTCGCTCCCAAGGTAAATTCCTCGGATTTGATTTGACCGATCTGGATGGTGGCCCTGCGATCCCTGAGAAAGGAGCTAACGTACGCGGGGAAACGTTGCCCTAGACCCATATCCGAAACCGCCTCAAGCAGAAACTTGTGCGAGATACTATCAAAAGCTTTGTACAGGTCTAGAACTGATGTTGTTGTCAATAATTTGCCTCTTGATAAGGAGCATGACGTCCTGTGTGGATAGTGCCGGTCTGAATCCTACCATATTGTGTGGAAATAGCTCTTTGCTTTCTATGTACTGGGATACCCGACGGTCAATCGCATGTTCGGCCACTTTGCCCACGCAGGACGTAAGCGAGATGGGTGGCATGTTCTCCGGCCCTAGAGGTTTGCCTGGCTTTGGGATGAGCACTACCGAAGCCGTCTTCCAGGATTCGGGGACGAGCCCCGTCTTCCAGATTTTGTTGACTTCCTCGGTTAGCTTTTCAATGGATTTGCCGTCCAAGTTACGTAAGAGTTTATTTGAGATTCCATCCGGGCCCGGTGCAGAGCGCCCGTTGAGCCCGTGGAGGACCTCCCAAATTTCTGGTCCAGTGAAAGGTGCGTCCAGCTCCTCCACCGTTCCCCCGCGGTAACGCGGATAGTCCGCATCCCCGGAAGGGCCCAGCGGAAGGTAGCTGTCCGCTAACCTCTGCAGGAGGTCCTTTTCGGACACCCCCTTCGCTTTTTGGCTGTGAACGATTCTGTGATAGCGAATCTCTGATTGCCCCTGGACTGTGACTCATCAAGTAATTGATTGAGGAGGTTCCATTTGCCCCCCACTCTCATCTGTCCGTCAACCGAAGAACATACTTCATTCCACTGCTGTTTGGACAGCTCAATACAGTAGGCTTCGATCTCGCGATTGAGCTCGGCAATTTTTATTCGAAGTCTGTGGTTGAGTCTTTGCGTCCTCGAACGGGCTAGGATGGAATTCTTGGCCTCTAAGGAGATGCGCGAGACGCGCATCCACCCGATCAACCTTCAGATCCGTTTTGACAACTTTGGTCGCAGCATTAGCATCCTCCTTGAGCCTTGCAAAGACGCTCTCTAAACTGTCGTATTCATCCTGGTCCTCCTTTCGTAATTTACGAAACGGCATCCCAGTCTGTTACTTTAAGTTCCCTAGGGGGAGCTGCATGTACTGCTAGGGTAATCGCTACAATGTAGTGGTCACTACCTAGATTCTCTTGTAAGTTCTGCCACCCTGCTCCGGTGACGTTCTTGATGAACGCCAAGTCCGGAGTTGTGTCTCGAGCCACTGATGTGCCAATTCTCGTCGGGTATTGCGGATCGGTAATGAATTCCAGAGAACAGTCCGATACCGCCTTTAGGAGATTGTTGCCCTTGGACGATTGCCTATGGTAGCCCCAAGCGTCGTGCGGAGCATTAAAGTCTCCCGCTATCACGATGGGGGGCCCCTCTGGCCAGAGCCACCGCTTTTGCCATGATCGAAGCGAACGCCTGCCTGGTGTCCGACGGCAAGCTGTAAACATTCAGGAGGAATACGCTGTTTTTGAGCCAGCTATTGGGGATGATTTCGACCATAATAACCTTAGCCTTGGTTTTGCCAAGCTGTAGTTTGTGTTCATGAAAGGAGCATTTTTTTCGACCAAGGTTGCCTAACCTCGCTTTCCCGCCTCACGCATCGAGACGACTCGATAGCCCGGGAAAGTAAGCGCATCACCGAGAGTTTCCTGTAGCATAAGTACGTGCGGTTTGACCGCCTGAGAAGCAACAAAGAGTATCAGCAGAACCCTGCGTCGTTTGAAACTATCACAGTTCCACTGCCACACGACCAGCTCATTAGTATTGCCCGCCATGATTACTGTTCTGACTTAGCCAATCCCTTGTCGGGTTGACTGTTACCACGCCTACAGGCGACTGTGCCCTGCTCGGGCCTGTCGGAGGCGAGCTACCCGTAGCTAGCGCTGTCTGCGTACTTTCAAGAGATGACACCCTTTTAAGTAGGGCGGTCATGCTATCAGCCAGTTGTTTAATCAATTGCTGCATACTTTCCAAAGCCTTGCTGTTGGACTCGGTCTCCATAGCGTCCCATTCCGCTTCGGGGGGTGAGGCCCTACGTTTCACCGAGCGCGTCCTGCGCGTCCTCTGGTGGGGGCGTCTGCTGTGTCTCACCCTGCGACGAGTAAGATTTGCGGAACGACTCAAGGTCAGCCCTCAGCTGATGAAGCTCTGCCTTAAGGCAAGCATTCTCTTGTATCAACTTAGCGACCCGGGGGTCTTCCCTATGCTCTGGCAATGGTGGCCTGAGTTACCTCTCGTGGCGGCGCCGCTGGCTTCGGCTTGGCCACGATCCGCCCAGGTAGGCTCTTCCTGGATCCGCACCCGGGAGTGAGAGCGGCCCCCTGGAGCTGCTGCCCCGGCGGCCAGCTGGCGTGACGGAACGCCCCCGCGTGGGAAGTACTTGACACGCTGGAATCCCGTGACCGGCTCTCCTGGGCCAGCTGCTGAGTCTTTTTGGCGCGCTTTCGCCACCGTTGTCTTCTCCGTCGCACGACGTAAGGAACTTGAAAGCGTTCTTTGCACGTTCTGTCCGCCGTGTGATGCTGTCCTCCGTAAAGGGCACATTTTGGCGAGCACTGGTGATCGTCGGATGGGGAGGCGAGCCCGCAGCCCCTGCACAACCTCTTGTTAGGGTTGGGGCAAACGTCAGCCCTGTGTCCAAGGCCTTCACACGCGTAACACACGCCATTTTGGCGCTTGTAGAGCGTGCAGCGCAGCAAGCTAGCACCGCACATCACGTAGTTGGGCACCTTCATGCCGTCAAAAAGCACTACCACCGTGGTGGTGTTCTTGATCCTCTTGGCTTCTAGAGCTTTCGGATTTCTCTGATTGACTATCATTGCTTGGAGCTGGGCGTCGCTGATGTCAGCGTCCACTACCTCGAATGGCTCCTTTGCAGGTGTTATCGGGGGCTGCCATATATGCCGCCACATGGTACATTCCTTCGCTTATCCGGATCTTCTGGATCCCTGCGTAGGCGTTTGCGTTTTTCTTCTCCGGTGTGGAAATGACGAGAATATTCTGGGCGACGTTTGGGCAAAGATGTCTCCTTCGGTCTCTGCCGGGGCTAGAGCAGCCGCCATGGCAAGAGCCTGTGCAAGCCTTATTTGGCTTACTTTTCTGACGTCAAGTCCGTCCCTCGGCCGGACGATAATTCGTATGTGGTCCCTCGGCAGCCGGGGGGAGCCTTGATGCAGCTGCGAGGCGCTTCATTGCACCTTGCGGGATTGCCGTGCGGTGGCCTTCCCTCGAGCCCACATGTGATGCGTTGCCCGCTGAAACTGGCGTTTCTACACGAGCTTTCTTGTTCCTGCCCAGTGCTGTCGTCCAACCCGGGCGATTCGCTTCGTCGTCAGAGATTCCCTCTCCGTCCACCATCACTACTTCGGGCATGTTGCCCCTCTTCTCTCGCGCCTCGCCGTCGACGCTAGGCTGAGCCCGATAGGGCTAGCCGAACCGCCGCGCGTTCCACACGAAAAGTTCCAATAATTCGGCAAGAGGACCACTCACCGAAAAGAGTCCGGTATCGACGCGATCCTCAGAAGAAACTACGTCGAATGAAACGGAATCTTGACCACAGGAACCACAAAAATCGGAACGAAAACATTTGCAGAAACGGGAGCCGATCTTCTCGCGTCCGCACTGGTCGGCGCCCCCTCTCCAAGGAGGAGGCGTTACAACTAGTACAGGAGGAAAAAGAACGTTCTGAAAGGAAAAGGGAGCTCGCGCAGAAAGTGCGCGAAGCCGAACGCGAGGCTGAACGCGCAGATGCGCGAGAAGCGCACGAGAGAGAAAAGGAGAGTTTGGAGTTAAAGCTGCGGTTAGCTCAAGCCGCAGAATGCAGTCGGGACGCGCAGAGTGTAGCGCCTGGGTACTCTGGCTCGCAGTCACCGAGAGCCAACAAAATATATGCCCCAGGAAACTAATGGCACCGTGTGACGAGAGACACGATGATTTAGACGCGTACTTACATCGTTTTGAACGCATAGCCATGGGGCAGGGTTGGGAACGCAGTGATTGGGCAACGGCTCTCAGCCTTTGTTTAGTAGGAGAGGCATTGAGTGTTTTCGGCAGGGATGTCAGCCTATGACTCGCTGGACTACGGTAAGGTGAAAAGAGCTTTGCTACAGAGATTTCGCTTGACAGCGGAAGGTTTCCGTGAACTATTTCGCAACTGCAAGCCGGATGGACTCTGAGACAGGAAAACAATTTGTGTGCCTCTGTCCAATGTCTTCGATAGGTGGATGGAAATGGCCAATACTGTGAAAACGTGCGAAGGGGTGCGACACTGTACGGTTGGCGAACAATTTCTGGCATATTGTAGTCCCCAGCTATGCGTGCTTTTGAAGGAGCGGAAGCTGGAATCACTTGATGATGTAGCCGAGCACGCCGACCAATACATGGAAGCGCAGGGGTTTAGAAACATAGCCCAGAGAAGAGAAGATATAGCCAGAGCGCGACCAGATCACTAAACGTTTATGCCTCATAGAGCTGAACCCCTGCAGCAGGTGCAGAGGTGTTTTCTTTGTGACCGCTCAGGGCATCGTGCTAGCAACTGCCGTGTACGGAACAGAAGCCCGCCCCCTGAAGTGGTTTGTCAGTTATGTGATAATAGGGGACACCAAGCGAATGAGTGCAGGTCAGGTAGCACGGACGTAACTGCGTGTCTAGTTGCCCCACGAGGAAACAGTAGAGAGGGGGAGAAACGTCCTATTGTTGTGGGGGAAGGGAAACAATCAAGCCACGAAAACACTAGAAATATGAGGGAAGAAGAGCCGGCAGTAAAAGATGCTTGTCTACCCATTGTTGATGGGGAATTGGAAGTACGAAGAGTTAAAGTTTTAAGGGATACTGGCACGAATATCATTTTGGTTAGGAGAACCTTAGTGAGTAAAGAAAATCTAACAGGAAGATTCGCATCCGTCACTCTAGTGGATAGCTCAGTAAGACATCTCCCAGAGGCTCGTATCAGAGTTTCTAGCCCCTACTACTCTGGGTGGATAACAGCCAAATGTCTGAAAAACCCAGTATGTGATGTGGTACTGGTAATGTTCCAGGGGCCAGAAACGCAGATGATCCAGACATGGATTGGAAGAGCAAGAAGTGCGCGTCATAGCTATCTACTAACGGTAGAGCAGTTGGACAAAGTATTGGTTCGGAATAAGCTATCGCATGTTGATTCTCACAAAGAAACAGGCAGACAATTTCGAGAAGTGTATTCGGCCGTGATAGTAATAACCGCAACCGTCAGAAACGGGAACGCATTTGTTTTAAAGGTGCCGGCAATTGAGAATCATAACATAACACCAAAGGAGTTTAGGGAACGACAGGAAAATGATAAATCACTGAAGGGATGCTTTGAGAGGATAGGGGAAGTGTTGAGGAGGCCGAGATGTAGAAGTGTTGAGTTCCTGGTGTACAACGGGCTGCTGCATAGGAGATGTCGGTGGTTAAGTTCGAAAAGAGAAATATATCAGCTGGTGGTACCCCAGGCTTGTAGATCGATTGTACTAAATCATGGACATGACACAAGTCATCAGGGTGTGAAGAAAACTCTTACACGAATCACGCAAGAATTCTTTTGGCCTGGAATCCAGACAGATGTGAAAAAATTCATACAATCATGCTGTCTTTGTCGGCGACTGGTACCC
>JALIZH010023229.1:0-16986 GCA_030522465.1 Rhipicephalus appendiculatus | reverse complement strand
AAGGTAAATCAACAGGAAGTGTGAAAAAATGAAATGATGGAAAAACAGCATTATCAGGAACAATGCAACGCATTTTCATTGGCAATAAATATAGTAAAAAGACGTTGCAACAACTCCTAATGCAAAATTAAACATCTAATTACGGAGAATTGGAAATTTACGTAATATAAACTCCAATAAACACCAAATTTCCTCCAAAAAGAAATAAACTACGATAAACATCCTCCAAATTTCAAGAAAAAATAAGCTCCGAAAACACGGAGCCCTATTCATAGGTCACATTAAATTTCACTTCTGCGTATGCTTCTGTTATTAACTCTGAAAAAATAAACTTCTGTCGGAACAATGTGAACGGCATTTGCGCAAAAAATAGGAACACGAAGCGGAGAAACCACGAAACAAGCGCAGCTGTGCGCTTGTCTCGTTGTTTCTCCCGTTCGTGTTCCGGCGCTTTTTTTTTTTCTTGCGCAAGTACTTTTCGCAATGCGATACCAACTCGCCCGACACTCTGTTCTTCTAAACTATCGGAACAAGGTGATTCCTACTGCTGTAGGGTGGCCGAATAGTAGCTTTCGAATTCGAACATTCATTCGTATGAGTTTCTACAATCACCAAAACCAGAAAATTTCATCAACACAGTTTCTGGTTAGAAAACACTGTAGAAAAAATTGCTCAGGAACGTCTCATTTATTACTGCTATATTCTCCTCCAGGGTTACTATATGGGGCATATACACCTCCCCTAAATGAGGTCCACCACAATAGCCGCTGCCATGTCTAGTTGACAAGCAGTGATGCTTGCAGATGAAACCGAACAAGGGGCATCCGTAGGCACCGGCTGTAAGTATTAAGACACAGGTTACCACAGGTGTTTCACGATAAACACGAGCAACGTTATCATACGCCCGAACAACTTTTCTTGGTAGTTAAGGGAAAGCTAAGGGGGCGGTTCTTTTGCAGACATACTGCTACGAGAAGTAGCCATCATTTTCCACACCGGCGCGAAACGCGCCATAACGGACTAAGTGCAATTATCGTTTCTTATCGACGCAGACGCCACTTAGCGTTCGAGGTAGACGTAAAAGGCGCGATTTTCTCATGCCTGCACAAACTCAAGGTGACCACGAATGAATTATAACAAATACCTCACTGGTGTGAGCGCCGTCATGTCTCAAAGAGCTACAAGTAGAAAATTAAGGAGTACTTTTTATATCTCATGCAGAAAATATGGACAGAATTGTAAGACTACATTCACTAACGATAGGATAACCGCGATTTGGCTCTTTAGCCTTCGCGTCATCCCCAGGAAAAGTTGTCCACGAATATAGTAAAAATTGGGGGAAAGACAAGGCATGTTGAACAAATAATTAATTTTATATTGTGATGCGAGTATATGACTCAAATTCTGAATTAATCAGATAAAAACATGTTTCCCCTTATTACAACGAAGTTACGAAGCACAATTGGCTTCTCTTTTATATCGTAGTGTTCCTTTGCAAGATTAGTGACAGATAATCAACGTATGAACCATTATGCTAGTACGCAATCTTTGTTTCATTTGCACTTATGGACTGCGTGTTCTTATGAAAGATGACAGGCGGAGTATTTAATTTTCGTTTTACGCTTTCGTACATTTTTCTATATTTTCCAACCAGTTTTTTGTCCACAGTAATAAAATTGCCTGCGCAAAGTACTGCACCTTTTAATATGTGGAGGGCAGTAGATGCAAATTTGAAAATCAATTGTTCCACTGCAATAGCAAAAGCTATGTTGACGGCTTTCGCGGGTGTTGGTGTACTACGTTGTAGTGGCTCAAGACGTGATATTCCTTTACGCGACTAGTATAAACATATCTATTTTTGAGTAAGAGTAATAGTACTTTATTTACAGTAAGCAGAGTACAGAGCTCACGGCAGGGGCAAGGGCTAAAGGCAAACAAACCCGACAAAGGCTCATGTCCCTCCGCAACTCGTGACAGTGCTTAGGGCTCGAGATAATCATACACAAATAATTTTTTCAGCATGGTGGTTTGAAAGAATTGGACAATAAGCAACTTGCAAGAGTACATAAAAATTTTCACACAAAACAAATTAAGAACTTTACATAACACCTTTAAACCACTAAATAATTACTACTGTAGCGGTCGGTCTCCGAGAAATACACAAGTCAACGAAACGGAGAAACATTCGAAAATTGAGAAACGCAGAAATGCACGTAGATGCATATAAATTACACTGTAGGTTGATATAATTGGAATATACAAATTGTGAATGATTGAAGCTTTAGTAGAGACATGAAAACCCACTAATTAGTATTGATACTGTATCCCGGTGGCTATTAATAAGTTTTTAACTCGAAAGTGTTTTATGCTGGGGTCCACCAATTATATCCGTTATGGATATGACGTTGATATAATTAACGCTACCAAATGAGAAAGAAAAATTATTATAAAAATGTTCCCCCGCCGGGAATCGAACCTCTGACTCCTTCGCCCGCGACGGTAAGCGCCCGACGCTCTACCGACAGCTAAAGAAGCAGACGGAGAACACATTACCAACGCGCCTTATATCTCCCACGCAATCTCTCTCGCTCGGTGCTCTCTGTTGGCGGCGGCGGGCGGTGCCGCCGTCTGTGAGCGATGAAGAGAAGTAATGCAGCACGACACTAGCACCGATAGAGAACGATTCGTCGACGACGCAGTTATATCATGGCGTCCGAGATTGCGTGCCGGTGCGCAATCTCGGAGGTCATGGTGAAAGCGTCTCGATAGCTGCAACAAACGCTGCCGGCGCTAGCATCGGGGAGTCGCCCTAGACGCAGTTATGTGTCACTCTAGCCTTTTAGATGTGAAGCATCTCATGGCGGAGCTTAATCCGGTGTGCGGCGTGACATCCCTTACTGCGCATGCGCAAACCTTTTCAAAAAAAAAATAAAAGCCTCCTTTCCCCCTCTCTCTCCTCTAGGCATCCCGCCCCGCGGCAACCACACTCCCACTGCGCATGCGCGTCCCCCCTATCTCTCCTCTCCTACGCTTCCCCCCCTCTCTCCTCTAGGCATCCCTGCCTGCGGCGTCACTCCACTGCGCATGCGCGTCCCCTCCTCTCTCTCCCTCTCCCACGCTCCCCCTCTCTCGCCTCGCGACGCTGACGCAGGCAGCGTCTGCTAGCGAGTTTCTTGGTTGCACATGAGATGTCATGATTTCCATATTAACACTTGTCATTTATGCCGCCATACAGTCGCGTCACTCAGTACGAAATTTGGTGTATATCAAGCTAGCGAAACGGCCCCGAGCGTGCGTGAGCGTGGCATGCCAAGTCATGTTGCACATGACATGTCATGATTTCCATATGACCACTTGGCATTTATGTTCGTCATACAGTCACGTCACGCAATACCAAATTTGGTGTATATCAAACTAGCGAAACGGCAGCGAGCGTGCTATGAGCGTGGCATGCAAGTTTATTTTGCACATGACATGTCATGATTTCCATATGACCACTTGGCATTTATGTTTGTCATACAGTCACGTCACGCAATACTAAATTTGGTGCATATCAAGCTAGCGAAACGGCCGTCAGCGCTCCATGAGCGTTGCATGTAAATAATGTTGTACATGGCATGCAGTTCATGATTTTTTTAATATTACCACCTGTCACATATGTTGGTCATGCATAAATGTGTCATCGTACCAATTTTTTGATATATCAAGTTAAGAAAACGGCCTCAGGAGCACTATGGCCATGGCGTGTAAATCATACTTTTCATGACAAGTTATTCTATGATTTTCATGATATGACAAGTTAAAGATGTTTGTCACAACAGTCATCTTATGCCACCAATTTTGGTATAAATCCCATTAACGATAATGGCCAGGGAGAGCGCAAAGTCGTAGGCGGCTAGGATAGATAGATAGATAGATAGATACGCTCAAAGTCGCCGAAGTTCGCTAAGAAATGCTTCGCATTTAAAAACCGACTGCTCGCGCTGCACAACCGTTCACTGGCCGCTCCGTATATATGGCAATGGATTTCGACCTGGAAGGTGGTGCCGGTGGGAGATTTCTCCTGTGCGTTGTTGAACAATAAAAATTCGCAGCGTGCGGGTTAACTAAAAGCGGACTGCGGGTCTCTGTGTCCAGTCGGACTCATGCGTCTCTCATTGCCCATTAGCAGCGATTGACATGTTCCAGTAGGAAACACCGCTCCATCGCTGCGTGCTTTGCGCCTCCCCAGTTTTCTCTCCTGCGCAACGCTGCGATGAGCGCCAGCGTCAACGCCCCGCCAGTGTAAGCGTTAGCGCCCGCTGCTTCACATCTACACATCGTTCCCTTTAGTGGGAGATGGTGTAATTTTTTTTCTTCGTGTTTGCGTGTGACAGCTCGTTGTCGGAGTAGTGCGCTTCCACATGCACCAACGGTGTTTCGCAGCCGACTACTTCAAGTGCGATAGCACCGACCAATTAAACTGCTGCAGTAAGCGGTGCAGAAAGGCAATGATGTCGACGGACGAATGTGGTGCCTTGGTGGAGCGACACGGAGGCCAGCGGGACGCTGAACGCCTGCGCGCGTTCGCGGCTGAAGCTCTGCCTCCCGTGTTGATGAAGCGCAGTGTGGTAGAGTATGCAAGAGCACATTCGTAGGTTACTGCACCCCCTCAGGAGTGCACGCCGTGCCGTTTCTCTCCTTCAGTGACGACGCTTTGAAGAAGTGCACAGTACCAGTGTTTATTACGTGCTTGTTGATGTCATCTTTGCACGCGATTCGTGATACGCTGTGTCCAGGTATAGGCTCAAAAGTTTAACTATTACAGCGGTTAAATCATGATCTTGGGCGTTATTCGTCGCGATGGGGATGTGCCACTAGGCGTGGACGTGGGTGCATCCACGTCAAACGGTGCTATAGGTGTAAAACAGCAATAGACGTTGTACGAACTCTCATTATCACTACACAATAAGCACTACTTCTTTGAAGACACTTTTCACTTTCGTGTTATACCGATTCCTATGACGGAGGAATAAGCAATGTTTTTTTATGTGGTTTTTGAAGTCCTATATGTTTCGTGCTAACTCACCGAAGGTCACATCTCACCGTCACTCACGTCTCAGTGTTTCCTTCATTTAAATTTTATTGTGTACGCTTTCGGTGGGTTTTCGACATCAACGTCGATGTCACTGTTAAATTCCGTATCAAGTCTAAAGCAGTAACATCGCCAACCGCGTCGTGTGTTCTACGAAATATGAGATCCCCGTCCCACAATAAGTAAAAACAGAGGGGGTAAAAAGCGCTAGCCTCCCACAATTAGACCACTCAAAAAAAGTGTTTAAAACTGCGCTATCGTATTCTATCATCTTTACAATTATTCCGTATTCACAAGGGCCTGCAGTTTGCGTCAAGCAGCACCCCTTATGACTCGCTACCTTCGATGTCAGCGAAATCGAGATGGAGAATACGAAGCCTCTCGGCATAATCCAGGGGTCAAGGCCACTCCTTCTTTCTTCGGTGCTACATGTGAACTTACCCGACAAAAAAAAAATTGGTTTTTCGTTGATTTTCAGGAGGGTGAATAGCGTGTTAATTGTGAACTGAAAACCCATGCCCAGAGCGGACGCAGTTATCGCCTGTTCGACGAACAAGACATGCTTCGCCCAGTTGAACTTGCTACAGGGCAATTCGCAAATTTTGCTTTCCGGAAATTGCAAACGCTAGACTACTTTTGCAATAAAGTCTAGCCTCTACCAGTTGCGCTGCATGCCGTTCACCGCACGGCACTAGCCGTCTTCACCAGGTTTATGGGACAAGTCACTTAGCGAACACTCCGTGTCGAGTATTAGTACCACGACATGTTACTAGCAAGTGTAACCTGACAAAACACATCTCCTCACTAAGGTAGCTCTTTGCTCGAAATGGGCGTCCAAGCAAATGTGAATTCGCAAAGGAAGAAATAGATTTCCTCACACACAGCATCGTGCAAAACAAGACAGTATTACCGAAAAAAGCTCGTGAACATTCCAGAATATCCAAGCCTTATCACAACCAAAGACAAAGCGACAGGTGTGCACTCTTCACTTGACCAGCTACTACGAGAACTTCACTTCAAGTGCCGCCAAGACCAGCGCTATACTTAAGTGCGGGAAAGCCATTGCCGAGTGGAAGGCGACACATGAGAACGGGTGTAGGATGATGTAAATGCACCTGCAGCCCTGACGCTTCTGAAACCTGCCTAGGCGGTATACTGATGCAGTCTCACAAGAGAACTGCAAATTAGTTCCCCCCGAGGGTCTTCGTATAGCACCATTGAGAAAACAGATTGTATCGATCTGACGTAGGGGACCAAAAATTGGACATGTGTTTGTGTAGAGTGCTTTTCTTCGTCCAAACAGACCACCATCCACTCCTACACATAAATGGAAAGAAGCAACTCAACAGCGGGGATATACGCTGCACTTTGATGTTCCCGGAGAACGTGTTTTGAGTCGAACAGGGGAAGCTGCAACGTTGCTGCCCATAACCTTAGTCGAGGGTGTTAAATCCATTTTGTCTAGTGTCAGATGTGTACGGCGAGTGAATTCAAGCGTCCATTCGGGAATCATTAAGTAGACATCCCTGTCACTATCGCCTGTTACATCATTTATAAATACGAAATTTTGTATTTTAGCATTTTTATGCAAGAGATGTATGATTGATAATAGGTGGATAGCAAAACGGCGCGTCGTCTGCTGCGGTGCTTCCGGTTCAAGACCTCGCACTTCGCAGCTTAAAGGAGTGTGATGTTCAGTGCAATCGGGGAGGAAATACGCGCTCTTCTGGGACGCGTTTGTTACCGGTTGCCAGTGATTGAGTTCTTAGATTATTTTGCGAATGGATACAAGATATTTCGCATTTTGTAGAACGAAGCGAGAAGTGAAAATGGGCATGCACGGCATGGGAATTCAGATATGTGGTTATACTTGACAACACGCAGTAATATTTCACAGAATTAGATAAAGTAGTTTTAAGCACACGTGGTGTCTATAGCTCTGAATCACTCACACATATGAGCACATGATGTCAAATGTCAACATGCGTGCGTTCTCAGACCGCTTTGGGACTTCCAACGAAAAAAACGTGTATTGGACCCGGTCAAGTGCGCCGATGCTTACATTGCATATATTACATTGTGTACTTTCTGTTAAATTTGTGGAAACTGCATAGCGAGTAAAAGGCCAAGAGAACAAAACGGCCGCTTATTTATAGGTATTGTGGGACGTAAAACAACCGACGTTGCTTTAGAAGCAAGCAACGATCGAGCTGCATGGTATGGCGTTTCTAGTGTTTCAGAGACTGGCAAGTGTGAAGTGCCCTTACCTTTCAGTAACATTTCGAAGATAAATGTATGTCGAGTGTGCAGAATTTCGCATGCACAGAAATACAATGTTCGAGTGTGCGAGTGAACGACATCTCACGTAAGGTAAGATTCAGAGGCGTAAAATAAAAGCCAGAAACCTGCTAGAGTTGTTGGTTTTTAAAGTAAGAAATGTCGTTCTCTATTTCTAACCCGAGATGTTATCTTTGCAACAGAAAAGTACAAAAAAAATAAGATTTTACGCGTTCGCAAGAAAAAAAACAAATTGGAAGAATATTTCACGACACTACACTGTGCAGCAACATTCTAATATGTCACAAACATCCACCAAAGCACCCTTTGCTGCGAAACAGCAAACGTGTGTCCGGAGGTGCATGCCCCTTGAATGAAGAAATTACTGCTCGCACATTTAAAGCTATCCCGTAGTGACTACATTTGTTATCCAACTAAGTTGCATAGCACTTCAAGGTATTATTCAGCAATTTTCGAGAAAAGGGGAGTGCGACTGCAAGGTGGAGCACGCAGAAGGCGACGGCACTGGGAAGAACGCCCGTGCGGCAGCACGGCGTCTCGAACCGGAAATCGATGCAGACGGGTGCCGTAGCCCACAATCCTCTGCGAAAGCCCGCTTTTTGCTATCCACCTGTTACACCTGTCTGATTTGTGTTTACATCCAATATATCGCGAAATACAATTGAGCAATGTGTAGTGGACTGACATATGGAGGTATGTACTCGACTGTGTGGGGACTTTGAAGCATGCTGTTTTGTGTTACCGGAACATTATTTCATTCCATATCTAAAGTTAAGAAAGTGCGGACAAACGAGCGTGTGCACGAAAGGGAGCGCAGCCACTTTCTGATGCCTACATGAAATTATAACCGTCACTTGACAGGTTCGACCAAGCACGCGCAACATGCAACTGTCAAGCAGCCACGAACGGCTGCCTCACGAGACCACGCGCAGAAGAAACCCACGCCAAAGACTGTAGCCAGAGTCCCCCACACCGTGCGTACACGAAAGCTTGCAACGGTTCAGAACTCGTGGCATGACGTATCCACGTACTCGAGCGCCACTGGCTGTCGCAACCGACGCGACAACCGCTGCCACGTAAAAAGTGCGAGACGGACCTCACGCCATATGTTAGCCTATCCTGACGCTTTCGCAAGCTTCTTATGTACTGCGAACGGGTGACTTGCATACAACGAGACAGAGGCCAGGTGAAATCCATTATAAGCGTGTTGAGGCGAGGCGAAGATTCAGTCAGCCGGTCGGTCGGTCATTGCCGCCGAGGAGACCCATGGAACCAGGCCATCTGCGACAAGTGACAGCACCCTACCAGCGCTATATTCAGCGTTATCCTATGCACGGGTGTGCACAGAATTATTCCCGCAGCCGCCCCCCAGCCCCGTTCTTTTGATGAAGTGAAAAATGGAAATGAAGCAATAGCGTGCTTATCACAACGACCTGGCTTTTCTTCTTTTTTTAGATGCGAAGCATCTTATGCTCGGGGCTCTGTCCGTTCCTCCCGCGTCCTCCGTCCCGCGTCCTCCATCCCCCGTCCCGCGTCCCGCGTCCCGCGTCCGGCCACTGTCATGAAGTAGGGAAGCACCCATTATGCGAACCAGAACCCTGTAGTAATATGAAGGTCGTCAACCCTAACACAGTCATCAGAGTCATGACCGAGAGCACAGAGAGGCTGCTTAGCAATGGCTAGGCAGGTGGTGTCTGTCGCCCAGGTTGACTCCATTCCTCGATGTTGCTTGCATGTGTTTGGGGGGGCTTAGTCCGTCCCGCGTCGCACACCACCACAGCGCATGCGCGTCTCTCCTCTCCTACGCTCACCCCCTTTCTCTCCTCCAGGGAATACTCTACGGACCGGCGCCCGCATCCTACACCCCGACAGCGCATGCGCGTCCCCTCCCTCTTTCTGTCCTCTAGGAATCCTCTACTCTACGGAGCGGCCCCCGCGTCCCACACTCCGACAGCGGATGCGCGTCCCCTATCTTTCCTCTCCTACGCTCACCCCCTTTCTCTACTCTAGGAATCGTCAACTCTACGGAGCAGCGCCCGCGTCCCACAGCGCATGCTCACCCTCTCTCCTACGCTCACCCCCCTTTCTCTACTCTAGGAATCGTCAACTCTACGGAGCAGCGCCCGCGTCCCACAGCGCATGCTCACCCTCTCTCCTACGCTCACCCCCTTTCTCTGCTGTAGGAATCCTCTACTCTACGGAGCGGCGCGCACGTCCGACATCCCCACAGCGCATGCGCGTCCTCTCCCCCCTTTCTCTACTCTAGGAATCCTCTACTCTTCGGAGCGGCTCCCTTGTCCCCTCTCTCTCTCTCTCCTCTAGGAATCATCTACGGAGCGGCGCGCGACAGATGGTGCGACAGCTGCATACTCCGCTGGGGGCACCGCGGTAGTTCCGCGTTGTAAAAATGACGGAGCGCGCCTCATTCTCTCTCCTGTGCAGCGCCGCGATGAGAGCCTGGGCCCCTGCCGCGAAACGAGAGCGGCGACGTTTCTCCCGCTGCTTCGCATCCCCACATGGTTCCCTTTAACGGGATATGGGGAATTTTTTTTGTTACGTAGCTTTTCGGGGATAACGGTGGGAAGTAAACAGCTCTTGGAATGCAGCCTCAGACTTCCTTGGCCGTTGGTATGTTCGAAAAGCTGCATGGCCGTATCCATTCAAAGTAAGCGATTACGGAACAGGGGCCACATAGTAAAAATATTTTGCAGACTTTGACCCGCCATCCTCTATGCAGACAGGTCTCACCCTACCTCTGTCCGTGTTTCCAGAAGAAGTGTGTTGTTGAAACGCCCAAAGATTACAAAGTGAATAGCTTGCGTGATCAGAAGAACAGGGGAATATGAAAGGACCTGCAGAGTTCTTGAACATTGCATATTGTATGTCATTAAAGGGGCCCTGCAACACTTTTTCAGCATGGTCAGAAAATCCTACCGATCGGTAGTCGAGGCTCCCTGAGCTGTGGCGTAAATCCACAAAAATCACAAGGGGGGACACACATCTTGCCATGGCGGCTATTTTGTTTTCATAAAGGTTGTAGGTTTTATTTTTTACTTATGTAAAAATTGAACATGCCTTGAAATCAAATTGAAAAACGAATGTGGGTTCCCAGCTTGCGTAATTGCGTTGTTCTATTGAGTGTTTCTTGAAAATTATTGAGCGGTAGTTGGAATTTCAAAAGTCTCACATAGCTGAGGGGGTAGTGAACACCGGTACGCGTTACAAAAAACAGACATTGAAAAAGTTGAACGCGCTACACTAACTGTCAAACCATTCAGATATATGATGTGTGAAAGAGAAATTTCAGGGGGGACACTTGCAAGGGGTGTCCCCCCTTGCTAGTGGGGTCAGGACCCCCCTGAGCCCCCCATGATTTACGCCACGGCTCCTGAGAGAACCCGAGCCCAGCAGTGTAGCGCAGCGCGCGGTAATGAATTTGCAACTAATTCTCAAACTCCGCTAAATATCATAACCTCTTCTTTCGACCAAAAAGCACTCAACCCAAATGAACGCGCCATAAACCCAAAGTACACGGGCATTGGCTGAATTGAGGATCGTGAGTTGTATAGTTGCCGTGGCCGCCGCCGGATGGCGCCACGCACCCGCGCTCGCCGTCAACCTGAAAATAAGCCGCGCGTTCGAAGAAAAAAATCACAGCATATCCACGGAGTGAATGATGATGAGTGGGCGAAGCTGCGGAGGTTCATGGGTAAACCGTGAATCTTCCGCGAATTCTGCGCAGTACATCATCAACGACGTGAGATCGGGCGCGTTTATACTAAAGGGTCGATGAGAGTCATGGCAACTTGCAGCTCACTTTAATTTTACATGTACGCTGTGAATTTTTTTCATTGTTTAATCACGCACAGGAGACATCTCACACAGGCACTACCTTGGAGGTCGAAATCCAGTGCCTATATATACGCGGTGGTCAGTGAACGGTTGTGCAGCGCGAGCAGTCGGTTTTTTCAATCAAGACGCTGCCGCGACGCTGCCTGCGTCGGCGCCGCGAGGCAGGATAGGGGGGGGACTGTAGGAGAGAGAAAGAGGGGAAGCGTAGGAGAGGAGAGGGCGATACATATCACGTGCTGTCACAGCACATTGTCTTATTATAACAGCGCCATCTATCATCTTTAATCATCACCGTATACGAAAAACCACTGACGCCATCTAGTATATCGTCACCCAACTGCAGTTTGCATGCATCTCTATGGGACAGTGCCATCTATTGTATGCTAAGGGAGATGCTACTGGCTACTCAGGATGCATCGACAACCGAGAACCGCCCAGGTGATGCCATAAGGAGCTTCGCCCCTAAAAAAAGAAAAGAAGGTGCTCAAGGTAATGACGCACGTTGACGAAGGAATGAATTTCCTTGCCTCCTTGTCATCCTTGTCCCGCCCTCCCCCCCTTCATACCTTAATTTCAGAGCGTTCGCTAGTACAAAAGGAGAGAGAAAGCGCTTGAAGCGTGCGAGACATCCCTGCAACTCCGCTCGTACTTAAGGGATTCCAAAAAAAATTTCCTGCATGCACTCGATTCTTCAGGCATTAAGCTCTTTCAATGAAGTCATTCCACGATTACTTTAAAAAGTTTTTTAGAGCCCCTTTAACTTTAGCCCTAGTCTTGGCTGTTTGTCCTCATACCTACACACTGGAAACGTCTTGTGTAGCTCTGTACCTCGGATAAGCTGCTCATGAGCCGCGGATGAGTGTGACGTGCTGTCGAGGGGTCTCTTGCGGAAACTCCTAACAACGACCTTCATGCTGCAGCCCCCGGATTAGGGAAATCACTTAGTCACTTAAAGGAGTGGGGTCATAATTTGTGAACCTCTGTTTTTTGCTCTTCATGAGTGGCTATACTGACTCGTTAACAGCGGCAACGAAACTCATTTGCGCCAGCGCAAGACGAATGGTCAATTGCATGCTCGTATGTTAAGACCGAAGGCAGCTTCGATTGCGAAGAGCACTCTGGGGTCCTGTGACGTAGTCAGCCTACTCGTTAACAAATACTACCAGGTGGCCGCTAACGCTAATGACGTCAGTGGCCAGCTTCCACCATGTTGTCAGGGCTACTGTTTCGCCTGCTGTGTTGAGCGCTGCGAGTGCCTGTTTCCTCGATCGTCAAACTAATTTGCTTATCTAATGCGGCGATTGGCGAAGGAGCCGGGATGGGTGTGCGAGTCAGTCAGAGAAGCGCGATTCACTTTGCCAATCTCGATTCGCCGGTGGCTGCGATTTTGTTCTTGTCGTCATCGAACTTAGGCAACGATTTTTGTAAGGATTGGAGCGGTCGCAGCATTAGTCGCGCTAAAACAATTTCGCTCCGATCATTTGTAAACTCGCAGGTTGAGAAGTGACGAAGGAAGCAATGAAATTACAGATTACAAATGTTTATAGCGCGTAACTTCTTAAACAAGGTACAAAGAAACACGACAGGCCCTTGTGTAAGAAGTTCCGGGCTATAAAATTTGTAAATATGGATTACCAACTAGCCCGAACCAATGCCATGGGAAATTATAGAGTTGGCGCTCTTTAACAGTGCTTTTGTGTAAGATGTAAGTGGCGTCATGTACGCTTTACCGATTCCTATTAAAGCGAGCAACGTGGCGTTCTAAGGGCATTTCAATCCCACATGCGCACGTCGGAGCGCCGACGGAGTTATCTATCCATGACGCAGTACGATGCCGGCAGTAGAGAGCTTTAGTTTACCTGTAGACTTCCTAACGTTTGCGGATACCTGGTTACCGGAGGCGTTGACGGCTGCAGCAGCTACATGAGCCGCGGAGCCGGTAGTGCTTTCTTGTGGCGTTTTGTCCAACTATAATATATATTACGTCTTTTCAGTGTCGCGTCGCTGTTATCGAAAAAAAAAATTTGGCAGATCCGACATATACCTCGGAATCGATGTTATGCAAAGCATGCGGAGAAAAGGTGGCTGTGTTGTAATTTTTTTAGCGATAGGTTACGAAATGACGCTAAAGATATGTACAAATGTCGTACACACAGACAAATGTTGAACAGTCGCATATGTATTATATGACCAGTTGTTTAGAGTGACGTAACGATGCCAACATCAGCATGGGGATTAGCAACACCAGAAGCGGTAAGCTGATATGTTGCGCTTGTGCTCGCGACGTTGGAAGCACTGGACACTGATACATAAATCAACCTCAGTGGATGGCACTTCCCTACAATTGAATTTAAGCCGTCGTGACAGCTGTATCATAGGATTACATATGTAACGGTTATAAAGTTGGATAGCCAGCACTGGAACCACAATTGACGTTTCAGGAACATTAGGGTCTATTTGAAAAGCAATTCCGAGACCTGGCGTGGCTCTGTACTACAATACTTGATTGCCACGCAGAATGCTGGGCTTCGATTCCTGCTGGAACCCAAACATTTACTCTTTGCATTCGTCGGGTCAACGCCGCTGATGTCAGCTTTTTCTTAACGCTCTCGCGTTAAATTTACCAATGTCTGTTCTCGGCGTTCCTGGAACAATCCCAGTATATCGGTGAAGCATAATCCTACAACAGTCGAGTGGGATGCGACCCTGTCCAGCTCTGACCCAGTGCCCAGGCCCTGGTCGACCGAGACCGGACGGCGGCAAGAGCCAAGGGTCTTCCGGACTAGGAGGTCCACCCAACAACGACTTATTTGTTAGAAATAAATGTTTTATTCCCCCCCTCCCTCTCTGCGTTCCTGGGTAGAGATAAACTGTCAATCACCTGCGGCCCGTACCTGCCCTTAGTTTACGGGTATGTGCCACACGTGTCTGGTGGAAGGCGTTTGACGACGTACGCGACGGGATCGTCACATTATTCATGTCATGACCAGCGAGTCATATTCGTCAAACCAACCCTCTTAGCCTCACATACAAATTTATATACAAAAGGGGGGGGGGGGTCACGAGAGCACCCAGACGTAGGTGGACAGACAGACAGACAGACAGACAGACAGACAGACAGACAGACAGACAGACAGACAGACAGACATGGTAATAGTGCCTGCAGTACGCAAAGAAACACTTCGCATTAAAAAAAAGGAATACTTTGAGTTCAGAATTATCTCACTGCCAGTGCTTTAAACAGAGTCAGTAAGCGGGTAAGTCGCTGCAATTTTATCTTTGTAGGTTTCTGGTTAGCCACTGGATCATCAGGTATCGCTACTAGCGTTGTTCATGCTTACACGTCTCCGGTAACCCGTCCTAACCTCGTGACGTACGTTGTTTAAAAAAATTCTCGCTCAATGACCTCATCGCTTTTTGCTAGAATTTCTGATTCGGCGAATTCACGAACATCAAAACTCAATCGAAATACTTTGAAGCGTTTTTAAGCATTCTGTATGTCAATTACAATAATTCCGTATGATTAACGTATAACTTTAGAATATATACGGATTCCACACAAATTCCTATAAAATTCTATAACAATTTTACGGAAAACATGTAGAATTATTGCGATCCATACGAAATATAGTAGGGCTGCCCAATGAGATTGCTGTTTCATGCGCAAAGTTAGAACTTGTACCACAGTGATCTTCCCTGCTCGTCATCAGGTGACAGACGCCTACTTTCAACACTTCTGCGTATCATGCCCATACCAAGACACAATGACGACAGTGACGGCTAGGATATCATTATTGCGTCCATACAATTCCTATCGCACTAATAAAAACGCTTCCATTGTCTTGAACATTTAGGTAAGCCTTATCTGCCGCAGAATTCTTACCTTCGTAGTGAACTCCTTGATGGTGGTCTGTATGATCATGCGCCGAAATTCCAGCCGCACCGGCCAATACGGCTGCGCAGATATAAAGGAAAAGGTCACTATAACTTCACAAATTCGTTAAGTAAAAATATACGAAAGGTGGTCCGATACCTTTCAGCGCATGCTCTGTAAATCTCGGTTCACACATATATACATGACTGCAGTAAGCCAGTAAGATCTTCGTCACACAATCGTTTCAGGCAATCGTTGACGATTGTCTGAAAGGGCCAGTAAACAACCCCATGGTCCAAAATGTGTGATCAAGCGATAACTGCACACTTGCATGATCTGAACATGCTGCCGCAAGAATTTTACGCATAACTGCTACAATAAGGAAGTTACAGGGCGATAATTCATCTCCCGCTGAAGGGAAGCATGTGCGGATGCGAAGCAGCAGAGAGATGGATAGCTTGAGCGGGAATTTTATTGAAAGGATAAATGAGAATGTATAAGAGAAGACGGAGAATGTGGTGGTTGCGTCTTTATTTAGGGAACGTGTGCGATTCCTTGCGTCGGTGCAGGGGCGCTTTGGGAAGACGACGGCCTTGTGATCGGTGAAGTGTAGCGTCAGGGGTTGCTTTTGAAGAGTTTTCATTGTGAAGTTTGCGAAGATGAGGTCTATGCAGGTTCCCCTCATGGTTGTCGGTTGTATGTTGTCGTCGGAAATGCGTCGCAACGAGTACAAATCTATCATGTGGTGGACGAGCCAGTCGCCTGTGGTTATATCCACATTGAAGCCACCCGCAAGCACGAAGGGCATGTGGCTGTATATCTGTGTGCACAGCCATTGGTTTCTCTAGGTAACGTTCTACGTTCTCTAGAGTAGAGAGAATGGGGGGTGAGTGTAGGAGATGGATAGGGGAGGGTACACGCATGCGCTGTGGGGGTGTGGGACGCGGGGGCCGCCCCGTAGAGTACAGGATTCCTAGAGGAGAGAAAGGGGGGTGGGGGACGCATGCGCTGGGGGGAAGCGGGGAAGGAGGGACGAACTAAGCCCCCTCCAAACACATGCCAGCAAGATCAAGGAATGCGGTCAACCTGGGTGACAGACACCACCTGCCATTGCTCAAGCAGCCTCTCTGTGCTCTCGGCCATGACTCTGATGACTGTAGTATTGGTTGACGGCCTTCATATTACTACAGTGTTCTGGTTCGCATAATGGGGTGCTTCCCTACTTCATGAAAGTGGCCGGACGCGGGACGGGCGCGACCCGCGGGACGGGGGACGGGGACGGGGGACGCGGGCCGCGGGACACGGGAGGGACGGACAGAGCCCCGAGCATAAGATGCTTCGCATCTAAAACTTGCTTCGGCGGGTTTCAGTTGCGCGCTCGGCCTTTCTACGATCAGCCACGAATCTACGACCAGCCATGTTTGCTGGTCCGTAGATCCAAGGTCGAACAAAAGCTTAATTCCTTTGCAAGAGAGCACACTCCATACTCCTGAAACGAGGCATCTTCATTTCTAGATTCCTCTCAGCCCTAGAGAAATTCTGTGCACACTCGGTTTTAGCCAGTTTCTACAGTCAGGTTGAACGTCTGCTGTACGCTGGTTACCCAGACACTTAATCCGCAGTGGTTCTGAAAGCCTACTTGGGAAAATAAAATGAACAGAAAGGAAAGAGCAAACCTTGATTGCAATAACCACCTGTTCTTATGCAATATTTGCAGTGCTTTTCACGCAAGATGAAAAAGGTAGCAGAAAGGTGCGGAATTCGCGTCGTGTCTTCAGCGCCATGCAAACTTGAAAAACGTGCCCTCTGCTGACTTAAGGAAAAAACGAGCATCCTGTCGTGCAGAAAGAAGCACAAGAACGAGTAGATGAAATGCATGTCAAACGTT